>CAIGRM010286583.1:0-12106 GCA_903798335.1 Fraxinus albicans | reverse complement strand
AGAAATAGCTCTTCTTCAATTCGAAATTTATCTAGGCCAAAACTGCATCTCAATCTCCAACTAAAATTTAGACATCCTTCTGCGGTTGGAAATTGATTTGTTTTCACTCCTTTTGATCTTTCGTTGCATCCATTGGACCTCTAGCATTCTTGAATCTTCATCGTGAGCTTCGACACAACTTTTTTGTATTTGCACTTTAACCCTCAAGCTTTGGATCTTTCCATTTTTTCGCCAATTTTTGCATTCTTTTCTCCAATTCTTCATCATCCATCGAGTTTCACCTAATAACACATTATATCATAAATTAGGCTATAATCTCGTTAAAAGAACCACAAAATGTCATGATTTGGAGCCCGAATAAGTGTATAAAATACACTTATCAATTATGTAGTAGTATATTCTGATAGTCATCTATACATCTATGCAAGAATCTTGTTTTTCATGAACAGACCAAAAATATTTATGTTAGACTACATTTCATTAGAGATATTGTGTCACAAGAAATTGTAAGACTTAAGAAAATACACACACTGTAACAACCCGGCCTCTCACCGGAGTCGTTATCTCACGTACTGTCCGCTTCGGGAGATTCTAGGCCCATCTTACCCCTCACGAATTTCGACGCGTCCCCTAGGATTCTAACCCAATACCTCCATCGTATGGGAGACTTAAGTTGAATCCTGGTACCAATTGGACAACTTGCCCAATTGGTACCAGAATTCAACTTAAGTCTCCCATATGATGGAGGTCTTGGGTTTGAATCCTGGGGGACGCGTCAAAAAGCCGTGAGGGGATAAGTGGGCAGAAGCCCACCCTAGAGCGGACAGTACGTAAGATAACGGCTCCAGTGAGAGGCCGGGTCGTTACACACACAATATAATCCCTCAGACAATGGCACTAAGGTGCTACCGTTGGTGAAGTTTAGAAGTTGCAGAGACTTTTAAACATCGGTTGAGGTAAATAATTTCCAATTTTATTGGTTCTCTCTTTATGGATTATTACTAATGTGTAATAATTTTTCTTTGCAGGTCCTTTGACACCAATGTGGAGGCTTGTTAGGCAAATTATTGTCAAACGACCTCCCAAACGATGATGTAATATCATTGTTTATTCAGTCGACATCGACCAGATGACTGAAGTAAAATATCGACACCACAATCACTCAAACCAATTTCATAACCTATTTGGGCCATTTGAAGTAACCTAATTTAATTAGTGTTACTCGTAACCCGACCCATAAATCTTGGATGGGTTCTTAGTTCGATAGCAAACTTACCCACTACCTATTAACTGTTGGACCTAATTAATTCCTAACCTAAAAGCCCACTTCTATTCATATATGTTTTGACTCTCGGTTTGTTGGCTTTGTGTATATAAAACATATTTTACACTTACCTGTGTGTGGAGAGAAACCGGCGGCTACAATTTGCTTCGTGTTTCCACTGTTGAGTCTCTTCTTCCCGTTTTTCTTCCAACCTTTGTGGCTGCAAATATTCATACCATAACCCATTGTGGGCTAGCCAAGAAAGCAACTGATCATTGGGATTAAGTTGTGATTTTGGTTTTGTCGATACTGAGCCCAGTCCTTTGTTGATTGAAGATTCTCTTGCAACAGTATGTATCATGAGACTAAATAAATGAAAATAAATTATTACTAACACTACAAGAGAAAAATTTTAAAGAAAACTTGAGAAAGTTCAACAGAGCTCGAGAGCTTCAACAACATTTGAACAACAACTACTTATTCATCAATGAGAGAGTAAGCTTCGAGAAAACAAGAGACTTTTTACATTCTTCTAGCCTCAACAAGCATGAAAACAATTTATCAGACGTGAAGACATACTAGCATAAATATATATGATCTAATCGGGATAGTTTAACATGACACGCTGGAAGTTCCATGATGACATTTGCAGTTTGGAATGGTAAACATTTACTAGCAAATTGGTTTAACTTTAGTTAGACAAGGAAATAATAACGTTCCAAAAGCAAAGAGATCTATAGAACCCAAAGAATATGGCCTAAACACATTACCCTATCTTCCAGACACGGTGATAGAAAGTTTTCATTTTTTCACTTTGAAAGTAGGATCCCTTGATTATTGATATTAAAAAAAAGTAATTTGTTGTCTGTTAAGTAATTTTTCTGGCAGAAATACAATCATCTTCTCCACCGGATATCATGGTCATCTTTGTAGATGCTCCCAAAAATCTGCCTTGTTATGAACCCCTTTTAAGAAAGAATGACTGATACATTCTCCTTCATTACTTGTTGACCCCATGGTTCCATTTGATGGGCAAATATTTCAAAGATTGTTTGAAATACTGTTGATTACAGACCATATCAGATTAGATACAATCAAGGATCACCACAATCATTCCTTATTTTTAGTTTCCTTTAATTGAGATTTGTATAGCTAAGTGATAATTGAATTATAGTTTTTCCTTGTAGAGAACTTTACAATATCTTGTATTATTTTCTGAACAATTATTCAAATAGAGAATCCTATATCTCTTAAAACCTAGTTTCTTTTGTTTTGTTAATTCTTTTCGACGCCTGCAATCATGGAGAAAGCAGTTATAAGTGATAAGTACACCAAGAGTTTTTTTCCTTGCATCCTCAAGATAGACCACAAAGTTCTTATGTCTTCTCCACTAAATGGAGAGAAGCTACACAATGAGGAGAAAAGCTGTGATGAAAGCTCAAGTGCGATGAACAAATACGGATTTGTCAATGACCATTTCCAAATATTCGCTCGAGAAATCCTAAATTTTGTGTTCTAAAAGCAATGTGATGATATGGTGACTTCTTGGATCATAAATGTTATTATCCCATAGCTTGCAGGCATTGCCATCTCCACAAAAACAACTTGTGTGGTTTGAATCTTGAAGAAAGATTATCGCAATTTAGAGGTCCGAGAATTTTGAAACTCCAATCATGGTTATGTTTGTGTAATTCGGCAAGTGTACGGACCGTAACAAGTAATAAAGTGGATTTATTAAGTCCAAGTATTTGTAGATTTTCCTAGAGAAACTACTATCTACTATTAATTTTTAAACTAACCTTGCTTCAATTCAAGTAAAATGGCAATCAATTATCAAATCAAAATGTGGTTGTAACTAAAGTCTACTAAATTAAATAATAAAATCAAATTAACACAATTGAGAAGATTACAAGGTTTGGTAGTTAGGATTTTCAATTTCACTTAGGTAGTTTAACATTCATCTAATTTCAATTCATCCAGCCCCTATTCATACGTGTCAACGATTGAATTAACCTCATATAGCTAGTGATGTCTCACGAGCAACACTAACAATATTCATATGCCCGAATTTACTATATCTCTACGTACATTCACACACATATGAATGCTTTAACTTACAGGAATTCTATATGGATCGCATAGCCTATAGTTATCCCTCGATCTCTTATAATACCTATGTTATTTATTGCACGAGCTAGAATCATACATTACCTCTCGGTATTAGTAATATCCCTAAATCAATCAATTGTTGCGCATGAAATCGAAGCATTATAACGCAATAAATAATTAACAGGAATTAAAGTGGCATGAAATCTTTTAATTAAACAAAACCTAAGCTACATCGTTAATCCTAACATGAAAATATTTAGCCACTCATAATGTTGGAATTAAACAAATAAAAGTTAACCGACATCGCCGGGTTCCATTTAAATAAACAAGATAAAAATCCTCCGATCTATTGTTGATCTTCGTAACACGAATCCCAACAATTATTCTTTGTTTTCTTCCTTACGTAATGTAAATCTCTTGTAAATTTGTCGAAATGTGATTAATTCTCCAAATCCTTGCATGAATTCTTGATTTAATAATTGAACAAAATTTGGAAAATATATTTATGCCTTCCGCCGTCCGTGAGTGCCGTGTGTGTGTTTCCGCTCCCTTTTTATTTGATTTTTTTTTCTAGCCACCCGTTTGCATCCCAGTAGGACTCTAATAGTCTAAGTAATTCTCCTTCAACTTTCCTTGATTCTGCCTCCAACTTTTGTAGTCCAAAAGGATTTTTGATTTCTATAGCCCAAATTTGATTTTCATCCAACTTTCATGCCGCCCTCAATACTTATAATTGCATTCAATGCTTCATATTTTTCAAAATGTGCAAGTCAATCCTTGGATTTCTAACATGCAAAATTTGATCCCAAAGTTGTAGATTTTATCCAATTCCATCATTCTTTATCAATATTAGCTCCAATCTGAGTTTTCTCCTTACATAATAAAAAACACAAATAATTAAGAATCAAATTCATAATAATATCAATAAAAGCCACTTTGGTGGCTTAAATAATTGTAAATTCACACTTATCAGGTTAGTTCCATATTTCAAGGTTCTTCATCTATAAGTACTTCTCACACAAAGACAAATTTTCCTCTCACTATCTTTCCTAAGCAAGCAATGCTTGATATGAAGTGGAGAGAGGAATAGGAAAAGAAGTTAAAGTTTTAGAGGACCATTACACTGGGAACTCCCTTCTTTGTCCCCAACAAGAAGGCTATAGGTTGTACATAGGTGTTTAAAATAAAAAATGTATATGTCGGCACTACTGACCGTTAAAAAGCCATTTGGTAGGAAAAGTTATGACCAATACGTAAGGCACAACTATTAGGAAACTTTGCACCATCAGTCAATCTAACGAGAACTCTACTAACAATTTTAGGGGTTAAAAACTAGGATCTTCACCAAATTAAGTCATTCTTTCTTGCATAGAGATTCAGCAGAAAAAGATTGCATGTAGCTCCCCATGGGGTTTTAAAAATCTAGAAATTAGAATATAGTTTGTAAACCCAAGAAGTCTCTATATAGCTTGAAGCAAGGTTCAGGTCAGTGGTTTGCAAAGCTTACTAGTTAAAATGATTTGGTGTTCTATCTCAAAGTACAACATTTTTAAAAGGAGTCCAAATCCTTATATGTTAACTATTTATTTCATGTTTAAAAATTATGTCTTAACATACCCACAGGATAGTGGCTCATTCAAGAACATCAAGTTTGAATTCACGTGCTTGTTTGAGTCTGTCAGGTCAATTGCTCATTTGAATTTATTGAGAACTTAAGCATATTAAAACATGGGACTCTATATTAAAAAGTGAACCTTCATAAAAGGAGTAGTACAGTCCCTTATATGTTAGTTATTTGTTTCATATTTAAAATAGGTTTAAAGTAAGGGACCTCGAATATGGGAAATGCTTCATTGACGTTGGAGTTGTATAGATCGCTCACTTTTCCTAGGTAATGGAGAAGATGATCGAAACATGCCACAAAAACTACTATGGTAAAGATTGGCTGCCAAGAACGTAGAGGAGGTGTGATGGACATTTGATCCGATTATGTATGGATCATACATAGAGAGTAGCTCGAGTTGGTAGCTCTCTTGTGGTGTAGGGGTCCATCTAAGATCCCTGGTGCAAAGGATCAACTTGGCCCTTGCAAACAATTTGATACACTATCTCCCATTGTGCATTTAAAAAGTAGATTTATGTCGGGCAATTATAAGTTTTCCTTGAGTTACTTGAAAAGTTCAATCTCCATAGCGCATGTCACTTGAAAACATTCATAATATAGAATATGAAGTAAGTCTTGGAGAGTTGATAGTGCATTTTATGGTGATTGGAGATTCTTACATTACGTAAAGGGAATGGTCGACCTTGTTAAGGAATCCTTCTTTTTGCATATAGTTCTTTTTCCTTGGCTATGCTTTAGTGACTTAACAACAATCCCATTCTCAACATTCTATCACATGGTATTTTTGCTGATTGGAAATTCTTCAATCTCTATGATGGAGTATTGTGAAGTTAGATGAGTACTTTATTTACTGGAAGATTTTGGCATTGTGTTCAGCAGCCAATCTCACATTAAAAAATAGGGGGCTCATTTGCTTTTATCCTATCTAGATAAAATTAAAGGTCGATAAGAAGTTCTTAAGGTATTGACTTGAGTTCAGGAACAAACTATACATGTATAAATATTCCGTCATCTAGTTTTCAAAAAGTACATAAAGGAATTATTTCTACCAAGTTTGTTCATTCTCATAATCAGCTAGCAAGCATATGATGGTACCAAAGCCCTAGTTGGGGACATCTTCCATCATTTACTTTCCAGAAAAGGCGTTCAAGATCTTCACATGCCATCTGAAAGAGGTGGTGTTGGAAATATTATAGATTCCAGATCATAAGCAGACATTTTCAAAAGTCACTACAATCATTGTTTACTTTAATGTCCTTTAATTGAGATTTTTATAGCTAATAGATAATTGCCTATATAGTTTTCCTTAAATAGGATCAAGTTTATAAAGATTGCACTGAAATAAGCAAGTGTTTCAAGGAAACACATAAATGAGCAACGATTGGTATATATTTACATCATGTCATGACAGAATAAAAAGAATTATCACTTTTTCCACCATCTTGGATATGCGGAGCACAAGATGTTTTGTGATTTAAAAACCAAAAAAGTCGTGAGGGGCAAGAGGGCAGATACCCTCCAAAAGCGAATAGTACATAAGTTAACAGTTTGGGCACAAATGTCGGTTCGTTACAACTTATTTTGTGGTATTTAAGTACTTCTGGAACAACTCCACAAGTAGTGCATCCAGCTCCAGATCCAGATCCCACATCACCACACATAAATTCATGTCTTCAAAAACATTAAGCATTGAGGAGCCTTCATATAGCCATCACCAGCCATGCATGACAATTTTCCAAATGCCATCACAGCCGACAGAAAATATTTATGTATAACAATTGAATGCAAAATATATCAGTTGTGCATCAACAATTTCATGTGATTACTAGGAAGAAATGGCAGATATCGATAGATATTAAGTACCTTCACATGATCATCCTTTAAAGGCTCATTAGGGGCTGATATTCTCGTTATCCCAGTGAAGCACGATGTCACAGAAATCTTGAAGGCTCTTTCAATGCTTAAGGTGTTTGTAGAAGTGAATTTATGCGTGGTGAAGTGGGATCTGGAGTTAGATGCACTATTTATGGAGTTGTTCCAGAAGTTCTTAAATACCACAAAGTTGTAACGACCCGACCTCCGTGCTGAATCCGTTAACTTATGTATTGTCTGCTCTGCGAGAGCCAGCCAGTCTTATAAACTGAACTGTTATTCTCATTATCTCAGTGAGGCAGTATGCCATTCTATCTGTACAACAATTGAACGCAAAATATATCAATTGTGCATCAACGATTTCATGTGATTTCTAAGAAGAAATGGCAGATATTGATAGATGTCAAGTACCTTCATTTTATCATCCTTTAAAGGCTCATTAGGGGCTGTTATTCTCATTATCTCAGTGAGGCGTGATGTCATGGAAATCTTGACATCCATTTCTCCTTGTCCCAGAAGTCTCACCAGTGACTTCTTGGCTAAAGGCAGCACCTTTTTCATTTCGTCTCTCTCTTTCTCTTGTCTTACTTTCGACAATAGATCCTCTAATTTCTATTTGCCCAACAAAAACCAGAAAATTCATTTATGTTAAGCTGGACATAAACATTACCTTAAAAAGAAGGAAAAACAGTTAATGACACAAAGAGTAACGACTTTTCAAAATACTGAAAAGATAATATCAGCATTCGTTTTGTACTTTCATATATCTTCACTCAGTAATGTAGAATTTTGGAGATCAAATATGATGAAAGTAAACAAACATGAAAATGAATCAAAAGGGGAAGACAATTGATGACAAAAAATCAGTAACAATCAGGTTTTCTTTGCATTGCAAAAACCTGATTTTAGATCTAAATAATTATCACAGAAGTAGGTTCCAGATTAAATATGAACTCTTCAATACTTCCCCATGAATAAACCGAAAGTGATTGACAGAATTACGATTACATAAAACGCTCCGCTGCCTCTGATGCTTCAATTTTATAAAAAAGATTTTAACCTAATCTGTCTAGCAGTGGTCAAGACAGATGTTATACTTTTATGCTCTGACTTGTCTTTTATGCATCTATTTTGAGATTTAATCGAAGCACTTCTTCATGCACTGATGTTGAGGGTTGTAAGGAAATTTACGGTGTTTAGTAAAGGCTGCTGTTACCCCCTTCCCACCCTATAGTTCACCACTTCTCCTAAGTTTGCATCAAATCGACAAAACAACACAATGAAAATGACCCCCTTTTAGAATTTCTGGCCATCAATGAAACAAACCTAATTGTAGCTTCTTTTCTCCATCAGTGATTACATGGCCAAATTTATACTTCAGTGTAGCCATATCCCTTAAAATTTTCCTATGTTATGAACTTCTACATCGTCATAACTCCAGTGATGCTACCACTTCTAAACCAACAAGTATTCAGACTAAAGGAACCACTTAGTGAATGAGAAATTTTGGATATCATCAACCCCAAAGAGTTTAAGTATCAAAAGAATCCTTTAACTTCAAATTCTAATCCTTTGCAATTAAACAACAGTAGCCGAATCATCCACAAACTGAAATCAAGCACATATGGATCTCAAATAATAAAAAGACAATCCACAAAGAGTTTAGTTGTCAAAAAAATTAACTTAAGATTCTCATGCTTTGCAGGGCCAGACTTGAGGAGAGGCCCAAAAGGCCCCGCTTCATGCCCAGATTTTTTAGGGGCCCATTTTTTTCTCCCTTTTTTATAATAACCTAAGCCTTCAGGCCCTTCACTTACCTCCACAGTTGAGAGACAAGTCCAGACTGAAGAACGGCAGTGGAAACTGGAAGGTCCGAGGTCTGAGCTGATGCGGTGGCCATCAAGTCGACACCCCCCCTCCCCCTTCCCCACACCACCAGCAAAATACACACAGAGAGAGAACACCGTGAGGCTATGAGGCGTGAATTTGTGATTATTGAGTAAGTATTTTGTTTACACACAGCGTGCACTCAACCTGCACTCAACCTCCAATTTGTTTGCACTTTACATTGAGTATTGATGTGTAGTTCTCCACAGACCACAGGCCGTGAGGCATGAATTAGTGATGTTTTCTTCTATTTATCTCTTTCAGAAAACCGTAGACTGTTGGCTATTGGCTATTGCATACAATCCAATGGCAATTTCCTTAACCACTATTCAAAGCCTCCACCTTGAAATAACAATAAAATCATCCATAATTTCGAATCAAAGCTCAGTTTATAAAAAGAAAATCATCAATCACCAATGATTTTTCCCTTTTTTACCAACCACCCCTTAAAGCAAAACCATTAAGTGCCATCAGCGACATTCCATGAAGAGTTTGATTTTCAAAATAATCATCAGAAAATCATCTATAACAGAATAAAACACTTCATTGTGTAATGAAATTCAGTCAAGCAAAATCTTATGTAGGCCGAACAGGAAAATGCATGTAGATTGTTGTGATAGAAATATAAGGCTTACATCCAATTCTTGCAAGAACTCTTCGTTGATATACGAGAGCTCAAGAATAGCTTTCCCGGCTAGAATGACATGTGTGTTTAACTGTAACTCGCCTCATCTGAAAGAACATTGTCGGAGCCAAATTTTCAGATATTCTTTGTTCTTGTGAACTGGAAGATGAAACCGACATTTACTCTTTCGCTCAAAAATCCAGAAAACAAAGAGAAATACAAGAAGTAAGTGAATGACAAAATAACGCCAATGCAATTAACACCAGTAGAAGAAGTAAATGAATGACGACATAAACCAAAACTTGACAGCGAAGAATTTACTCAAAAGATGACAGATTAACGCAACCAAATTACGGATTCTATGAAATATGTAATACATGCCAGATTTCCGAAACGTGGCATTGCATTTACAAAAAATTCAAATTTCAGTAAGGAAAATCCAAGAAATTTTAATGTGCTGGGTACCAATTTCTGGTGCTTTCCTTTCTTTTTCTTTTCCATTTTATAGATATTTCTCTGCATTTATTGTGAAATTTTTTATCCAGATTTTCTTTCAAACATTCTCTTCTTTCGCTGTTTGAACTTCCGTTTTTCAGACTCTGTACATTACTTATATCTGATTATTAGTGGGCCTATCAAGTACAAGTCCATCTCATTTTCATACCCAAATCTTGTAAAAGGTTATGAACATTGAATTTTAGAACAAATCACTACAACAAAAATAGGCTTTGACAACACTTGAAAGGCAACATTCAGTGATTAAATGTTGCTAAAAGGGTCAATTGCTAGCTCCCTCCTCGGGCTCTTCAATTTGCAGGTTTTCGAAGTGGTTATGAACTTTTTCAGTCTCGGAGTCATCATCTTCGTCTCCATCATTTTCTTCTTCCAAGGAGAAGAAGTCGCCTGGTTGCTAGTCCGGTCGAAGTTGGAGGCGGAGCAGTGAGTGAGGGGAAACAACGATAGAAGAGGAGGTGGAGGCGGAGGCGAAGGCGGAAACGGGAGAAGAGAAGAGGGAAAAGCGAGAGGTGGAGACGAGAAATGGAAAAATTAGGGCTAATGATAAACAGTTTGATTTTGAGGAGGTTTGGGACTTTTGGCTGCGTCAATTTTGTTGAACGTTGCAAAAAAACATCATTTTTCGCAATGGACACCTTTTCGCAACGTTAACTGAACGTTGCCAAAATGTTACTTTTCGCAACATTCATTGAACGTTGCAAAAGGTCACTTTTCGCAACGGTCAGTGAACGTTGCGAAAGTTGACGTTTCGTAACGTTCAATGAACGTTGCTAAAAGTGACATTTCGCAACTTTCAACTGAACGTTGCGAAAAGTGACCTTTCGCAATGTTCTCTGACTGTTGCTAAAAGTGAGACTTTTCGCAACGTTCAATGAACGTTGCGAAGAGTGTGAATTTTCGCAACGTTCAATGAACGTTGCGAAAAGTGACCTTCGGCAACGTTTTTAGAAACGTTGCGAAAAGTGAGACTTTTCGCAACGTTCATTGAACGTTGCGAAAGGTCACTTTTCGCAACCTTTCGCAACGTTTCTAAAAACGTTGCCGAAGGTCACTTTTCCCATACATTACCAAGTGTCAAAACTTTGTTATAAAATTAGAAGCCCTAATTTCTCCACCTCCTCTCGTCTCCGCCAGTCCGCCTCCCTCCCTTACACACACACACAGCCAGGGGCTTCACCCAACAGCAGCTGCCTCACCATCCGCCGGGAAGATGAAATGAAGAATGAGCCCAAACACTTTTGCCCATTAAATTGCAAGTCCATTACCATTAACCGTTACCCACAACAAAACCAAATCCAATTTGCTCACCGGCATAGGAGGGAGACAGAGACTACAGGGGCGAAGGCACGAATCGGCTGTGACTGTGACGGCAATGCCTCAGTCCCTCCATCTCTACAAGCCCTAATTCGTTCTTCTAAATACCCAAGCCCTAACTCGAATTTTCACATCTCCTTTTCCAAATTTCAACCCTCCAAACTTACCCCCTTACACAAATCAATCCGAACCTCCTATAAATTCGTGGATGCTCTACTTCAACAAGGATTTTCACAAAGGATTTGCTTGGTTTTGGGAACTACCACACAACAAAAGGACTGCTCTTGAATGTAAGTATCACATTTGCTTTGGGAATTTGATTTGAGTTTTTGGTAGATTATTGGTTGTTGCTTGTTTGGGAAGAAGTTGGGACTTTTGATTTCAGGTTGTTGGTAGATTATTGCTTGAGGCTTGTTTTGAGAAGAAATAGGGGATTTGAGTTTGAATTGCGAAGGTTTAAAAATTGTGCTCACAAGGTGTTTGTAAAAAAGCCCAGGAGAAGTTTGCATTTTTAGTGGTGCACTTCGATTGTCAAATTTGGGCTACACTGCAATTGTGGGTTGGATTTGGAGTAGTTAATTTGGCTGTGTGGTTGTGATTTAAATTGGTTCTTATATCAATGTTACGGAAGATTTACACGCTCTTTGTGCCGAAAGATAAGTCGTAGGAAACTATCCTCGCTTAAGTAATCAAGTCCTCAACGATACCGTTAAAGAGGTAGAGCTGAGTCGAGGGTTTACCATGCGAAGACTCTTCCTGGTTCACCAGAGGCTGTTACATTGGCACGGTGGATTTGCAGGAGCTATAGGTATAACTTCATATAATCGATTCATATTAGAGATTGTTATGTGGATTAGACCTTTTACTAGACTTTTTAGAGGGGTAAAAATGATGT
>CAIGRM010286573.1:0-11826 GCA_903798335.1 Fraxinus albicans | reverse complement strand
TTTCCAACTGATATACTGTAGGTATCTTGAAATAAAAGGTTTTCCATTGGTTTTTATGGTAACCACTAATTTCAATATTTAAATCCTTTTACAACCTTGGAAGTTTTTACTTCAGATTTATCTGCAATCTTGAGATTTAAAGTTCTTTCAAATGCAACCTAAAATTGTTTAGGAATGATCCATTTACTTGCAGTACATACTGAAGCTCTAGTGTCAATGTACGCATGAACATTAAATTTTCTATATCCTTCAAAACTAAGTTTTGGAATATAGATTGAATTAGGATTTGTAATATTCTTATCACTCATCTTCAGATGATTCTGTATCTAAGACTTCAGATTCTGTTTCAGTAGTTAAGTAATACGGAGATTCTGTAACACTAGGGTCTTCTACTGGGTAGAAACCTTTCTTTTGAAATGTATCAAGGAGTTTAATCTTTTCCTTATTTTCAAGTCTTGCTGGACACTCATTTGCATAGTGTCCAGATTCATTACAGAGCCAACATCTGTAATTTTTCTTCTTTTACGGACAAAATTTCTTTTTGTCCATTCCTTTTCTGTTTCTGGCTTCCCCCTGATTTTTTTTAAAAAATTCTTCTTTTTGAAGAATTTTTGTTTATATGATTTTTTATATCTTTTAAAAACATATTTTTTCTTTTTAAAAGATTTTCTCTTTTTGTATTCCTTCTTTTTGGATGATATGCATCCATATTGTCCTGAAATTCTATTGAGATATTTTTCACAACAAAGTTTAGAATTTCTAGACATTGCTTGTCTACTATCCCTTACTAGTATGCTTTCTTTACATTTTTCTGCAAGAAGAGTTCTAGTAAGGGTAATAGTTAATCCTAGAGAACCATCAATTTTGATGTTCAATTTTGGATCAACATGATCTTCTTGTTTAGTTATAGCATTATTAAAAAGCTCCCTAACCTCATGATTGAAAGGTTCAGGAAGTTTTCTAATAAATTTCTTTGTTAACTCGATCCATTTTTCAACAGGACAATTGTAAAAGTATTTTGAAAATTCACGTGCATAATTTTCAAAATAACACATATCACAGATAGAATTTTTTTCTAAATGATTTAATGCATCAACAATTTCAATTGTTGTTCTTTCACTTTTAAAAACTTCATAAGTTTGACCAGTGAACTGTTTGTAAATGATAATAGCAGGTTCCTATTACTATTAAACCTTTCATGAATTATGATTTCTTCTTCAGAATCATTATCCGTTTCTAAAAGGTTATCTAGTTCGTTCATAAATTCAGAATGTTTTGATTCCTCATCATCTGATTTTATAGTCATAATTGTTTCATTGTTTCCAATGTTGACATTTTTAACAATTGTTACAATTTTCTCTAGTTCAGAGTCTTCAAGTGTAAGAAGAACATTTAAGAGTCATAGATCATTACTAGTCTCATAAATATTTTCAAGATTTTTCCTAATATTTGCCATACCAACTTAAAAAGTTAATATCAAATTTTTCTTCATTTTCTCCTGCAATAATTACAGTTGAATATTTTTCCATTGACTTTTTTTTAAAATTTTAAAGAAGGTTTTTTAATTCTTCAATACTGTCTTTTAAATATTTGATTTCTTTTAATATGTCCACAATTGACATATTTCAAATTTCTCTATACAAGGCTTTAGCCATTTCATTAACCGTTTGACTTAATTGTTTTAATTGTCTACTTTGACTAGTTTCAGTTTCCTCTTTCCATTTTATATTTGGAAGTGGTCTTCTGTTTAAAGACAAGCTTCTAGTGAGAAGTGGTCTTTGTTCTTTAATCAATGTTCTTTGATCTTCTAGATTTATTTCTAAAGATCTTCTAGAAGGTTGTATTAACCATTCAAATTCTGTTTCTTTATGTTCAAGATAGTCTGAAAATAAATGATCAATTTTTATTCATTTTGGTTCTTTTATATAAGTCATATTATGTTGGTTATGGATAGCATAACTAACAAGATATGATATTGAAAAGGGTACATTATTGTCTTTGACTAGATCTCTTCCGTACTTGTGTACAAAAGACAAGATTCCATCAAAATTTTGGTCATGTAAACTAATTGAAAGTTTAGGATAACTGTAAATAACAGTTTTCCACATGCTACATTCCCCTCAAGGGATCCTAGACATCCTTCAGTAGGATTTTGGATCCTTTCATCAATCAAACTCATAGAAATGGGCTGATCTATTTTATCAATAAGGTATTTCTAAGTTGAATTCTGATAGCTCCTATGGTTACCCAAAAGAGATTCTTGTTATTATCAAGATCTATTTTTTGCTTAGCTTTATTTATGTCTTGTTTAGTAAGTAGGGATATTCCTATCTTACCATATGTATGTTGTACATGTATTGCGAATTCCTTTTGAGAAAGTCAATAATACACATGTCTATTTCTATTAACAAATCTGTCTATAAAACGAGGTTGAGCTAAATTTCTTTAGGTGAAATAGTAAACTTAGTCCTGCAAATCTTTGCAAGTTTCTTATCAGAGATTAAAATTTCTTTGGACAAATTTCTTTGAGATTCAATCTGTTCACAGAACTCGTCATTATTTTTATTGTTATCATTATTATGGTTATCGATTTCCATAACTAATGATGATTACATACATAGTGTAGAATAAATTCTTTAACTCTATTATCATAATTTTGTAAAGTATTCTGCATTTTTCTTTTATTTTTCTCAATGACTCTTCTGTTTATATCAGTAAAAATAGAATCATGATAAATTTCTTTATAGTACTCATAAATATCATACTCAGAAATAAGTATAATAATATCTGTATTACAAATTATTTCTGTATTACTCATGGTTTAGAGTATTCTAAATATTCTTCAAGATGTTTGTATCTTTTTTGGTTACTGAATAATCTCAAATAAAATCTAATAGTATATTGATATACCATCTTCTTGTATTCTTTAAATCTTCTATGTAAGAAAGGTCTTCTCATTTTATTTGTAACATGGCTCTGTTACCAATTTTCAGGGCTAATTTTTTGGGACTACGGTTGCGGAAATTGAAAGGTTGATGAGTATGTAAAAATGTAGACAATGGATTCCAACTGGCGTACTTGTATTAAAGCTTTAAAATTATTATGCAATTAAACCTTCTTACTTTTTGTGAAGATTGGGGTAGCTTTCTTACGCTTCTGTCTGATAAGTTTCTCGTGCCTCACTACGGTGGATTTGCTAGACTTGTTTCCCTAGTGGCCTCCTGCCTAACGGTACTCCTATGTCCTTCATCCTTATGGATCCGTACATGAAGGATACATATAAGAGTAGAAACTGGAAGACATGACTAAAACATGAAAGTTTTATTCAAAGAAGGTCTAAGAGCGAAAAAATCTCTTAAACTTTATTTAGATACAAATACTAGATCCAGTATGGATCCATTGTCTTTGAGGGTTTAGCCTCGAACTGTATACATAGAAGATTTCAAAATAACAAAGAAAATTTCTCTTGCAAAATTTTTTTCCTTCCTCCTTAACAATCTCCATTCTTTTCTTCTAGCAGCACTACCCATAGTGCAAATCACTTGCATCTGTATGTAGAATTCTTTTTCTATCCGTGGGAATTTTTAGTGTTGGAAGGTTATGGACCTCTTGTTTGATTCTTTTGATAGCCCGAGTTTGCCTGGATAACCATTGTGGAGTATTTTTCTTAAGCATGTCTTGTAAAAGTCGTATAACAAGAGCTAGTTGCTTGAAGAAATTAGTCATGTAGTTTATCTAGCCAATAAATTGTTGAATTTGTTATTTTGTCATATTTTTATTAGGAAACTTGAGGAGTTCCTGGCAATGAGTGGCTGGAGTGAATAATATTTGTTATTTTGTCATATTTTTATTAGGAAACTTGAGGAGTTCCCGGCAATGAGTGGCTGGAGTGAATAAATTCCATTTTTTATATGCATCCCAAGAAAATCAATTTCGGACACCACAATGATCATTTTTTTCTATGATAACACGATCCCACATTCTGTGACAATTTCTGTGAACCTCTGGAGCAGTAACTCATGAATATCCTTATCCTTAGATAACAACAAGAGATCATCATGGTCAATTAATGTTGTTTTCAGTAGTGGCTAGAAAATTTTAACCATCGCCTTTTGAAACAAAGAGGGTGCCATTTTAAGACCAATGAGCATAACCATCCACTGAAAATGTTGATTGGGTATACAGAATGTTGTTTTGTGCCTTTATTTTGTTTTGACTCCCAATTATCGGAAACCAGCCTTCAAATCAAACTTGGGAAAGACTTTTGCCTTTGCCAAATATGCGAACATTGTATTCCTATCAGGGAAAGGAAACTTATCATCTGCAAGAAAATAATTTACAGGCTTATAATCAATGACAAATCTTAACTTCCTTATGATTTGTTCACTTCTTTTGTTAACATAGAATGCTTGGCAAGGCCATATGACTCACTTTTGTTGGATTGACATCCTCATTCTTTTTTTAAGGATAGTGTTATAAAGAAATTTAGGTTTTTCCAAAGAGGATTTGTGCATTTGGTAAGGAATTCTGTGTGAGATTCTGCACAACAATCTCTTATAAGGATTTATGTTATGGTTGGTATTGTAAGGGTAAAGTATGTGATTGGTTCAATGTAAGGGAAAAATAAAATTTAAATTTGAGTCCATTTGAAAGAGGTAAGACTCATTTTTCCCATAACAATTTGATAATATCAAAACAAATGACAAGATCATTTCCTGGTAATGATGATCCAAGTAGTTTACAGGAAATATTGAGTTCAGGAAAGAATTGGAGTGCTACTGGTTTACTAATAAGTTATGTGGCAAAGTACTCATTATTGGCTGTTTGAAATATCTTTTGGTAAGGTTTCCACATGTTTTCAGGGAGTATGGTTGGGTTAAAAATTGAGGAAGCTACTCCTGTATCAAGTAATGATGCCACCATGATTGGTCTTTAGTACTTTCTGGAAAGAGTTTTATTTCAATCATTGGTACTGCCAATGAAAGATTTATGACCTGCATCCCAAAGCATTCTTGCATACTTTCACTGCTACATCACTGTTGTCGTTACTATCATGGTATTCAAGAACAAATACAGTTTCTAATGACTATTGTTCTTTCTCTGAAAACAATGATTATAAATCTTCTTCACCAAGATCAACTTGAACTGCTGAGAGGATCTAGTTGATAATTTTATCATTTCTTTTGCTAGGACAATTTTTTGCAAAATGACCCTTTTGTGAGAAATAAAACACTTGTTTCCCTTTTTCCCATGAAAACGTTTTCCTGAAAAATCTCTTTTTATGCTCCCGAATTATTTGGGTTTTGAGCATCTGCATGCTCTTTCAACCTGTCTACATTTGATTTTTAAATGTGGCTGATCGCAGGCTTTACCAAATTGTTTTTCCTTTATGTTGAAGTCTCTAAAGAATTCCTTTGGTTACAGAGTTTTTTCGGGGTTTTTAATACCCAATTATGAAGCTCTTCGATAGTTGTTTGATATAACTCATGTCCTTTCATCTCCATCATTCTACGGATTTCTTGACTAAAGAGTTATGGAAAGGATTCCAGGTATGCCTGCTTGAGATTAGTATCATCAATTCCTCGAAGAATATAATATTATTTTATAATTTATTTAAAGTGTCTGTCCAAATCTTTTGACGTGTAGGAACAACACTTTAATTGGGAAAGTTCTTCACAGGTCTTTTCTTTTGCATGGTCTGACTTTCCACAAAACTCCCAGCGTAGATTATGTTTCTTTAACAGTTTTAGAACTCAGTTTGCACCACCGTCGCTATCTATAACTCCTAAAGGATATGAACCATTCTTTCATGAGACCTTTGAGCTTGGCTAGAACTCCTCTGATGACCATATTATACATCATATCAGGCTTTGTCAATTCTGCAATACCCCATGCCAACATTTCTTGTAAAATTGCTCTCCATTGAGAAGGTGGTATATAATAAAGAGTGAATTTAACAGATAAATTATTATGTTGGGAATAATAATT
Organism: Fraxinus albicans; assembly: GCA_903798335.1. Lineage (NCBI taxonomy): Eukaryota > Viridiplantae > Streptophyta > Magnoliopsida > Lamiales > Oleaceae > Fraxinus > Fraxinus albicans. Next base: position 5,838 of record CAIGRM010286573.1, on the reverse strand, counting down.
ATTTGTAACTATCTGACTTTGTTCTACATCAAGCAAATCTTCATCTTTATGTTGTCCAGAGTATGTCTCATCAGATGATTCCTCAACTTTTGGACCCCTTTGCGTTTTCAATCGGTGTATATTTCCTAATATTCTTGAGGAGTTCCTGGCAATGAGTGGCTGGAGTGAATAACTTCCATTTTTTATGTGCATCCCAAGAAAATCAATTTCGGACACCACAATGATCATTTTTTTCTATGATAACACGATCCCACATTCTGTGACAATTTCTGTGAACCTCTGGAGCAGCAACTCATGAATATCCTTATCCTTAGATAACAACAAGATATCATCATGGTCAATTAATGTTGTTTTCAGTAGTGGCTAGAAAATTTTAACCATCGCCTTTTGAAACAAAGAGGGTGCCGTTTTAAGACCAATGAGCATAACCATTGTTAGCCACATATAAAGGATTATAATCTTCGTCTGATGAAGATTCATAAGACTCAGAGCTGGTGTCAATTGTTATGAGAATGAGAGAAAATTGTGATGTGGTTAGGTTCTAAATCTTACATTTTTCTAGGAAGGTGGAGATGGGATTTTTTTTGATCATCATTTCTCATGGTTTTTGGGAAGGGTTGTTTATGGATTATGCTGCTTTAGTTGTTTGTGATTGTCTTTTTGTAACTTTGGGTGGCCTCGTCTTTCTTTCGTATTCTTCAGGAGTGAATAAAGAGATAGTTCCATAGCTTGGTGTTTTTCTGAGGTGGTTAGGTTGTATGTTGATGAGGAGGATGATCAATTTGTACTGAAAGGGAAAAAAGGCTTGGGATTCCATATCAGTCAATTGATTTTTTAACTGTTTAATTTCTTTTTCTTAGTCATCAAAAGGGAGTCATTTGGCTAGAAGGGTCATGATTTCATTATGAACAGTTTGTATTCTTTGTTTACAGGCTTCAATGGGGGAAGTTAATATGGCAGTTTGTTGCTTAAGAGTCTTTTCAATCCTTTGCTAAGCTTTCATCAATCCTTTTGAGAAAAGAATTTTGCCATATGACATTCTCGGATTGCCAATTCGATATTGCTTATGCAGGAGAAATCTTGTCAACTGATCCATCTCGAAAAGACCATAAACCTAAAAATACTTTCCACGTGTGATCTGATTGGTTTTTTTCAAAATTCTCTATAGGAGTGAAATTTATTGGAGGATCAAACGAGGGCTTAAACAAGAATAGCCCATGTTTGGGCTCCATCAAAAATGTATTTTGGGAAAAATAGTAATATTTTGAAAAAATTGTGACTAGAAAATAAGAAAAAAAAAATTGGATCCACATGTAATATTATTTTATTAAAAAAATGTGGTTGAATATAATAAAGGAAAAAAAGTATTTTTGGAGAATGGAGGCCAAACAAGGCTATATTTTGTTTTAAAATTTCTTATTTCTCTTTTACATAATAATATAATCTAGTATGCTAAGTAACACATCTACATGATACGTATATTTTATACACTTATTAGGGGCTTCAAATATTGCTATTTAGTAATTCTTCTGAAAAAAAATCCTAAATTGTTATATTTTATGTTATATATGTTAGGAGACAATTTGATGGAATTAAAATTCAAAAAGGAATGAAATATGATTAAAATATGATCAAAATGAATTTTCAATCGCACAAGTTATATTCCAAAATTTTCGTCAAAGATTGAGATCTATTTTTGGCATAGTAACGTTTGAATTGGAAAAATTCTATTTTTATACTGACTTCTGTGCAGAGACACAAAAATTCATGCGCGAAGGCAACTTTCCTTATTCGATTGGAACTCTTTTGAAAATTAATTTGGACGCGATTTTCAACCAATTTTTTACTCCTACAATTACCTAACAGCAGAATGCATATTGGAGACATCTCATATACATCTCATACTCCAATATTCATCCATTATTATAATCAAATCAAGAAAATTCATAATTTTTGTTAGAGAAATGAACGACACTTGCAAGATTCAAACTTGATTTCTGGACAAAGAAGAGAAGACGCAAGTAGAGATTCATCAAGAAACCGTTGAAGCGATGCAAGATTTTAAGATTCATCTTCACCTTTATCTTCTCAAATTATCAAAAAATTTGATTATGTCATTTCACTTAAATATGATTTCTTATAATTTCGATATGTTTAGGCTAATTTTATATGTTGCTAGAATGATATGAACCCTTGTTATGATATTTTTAGCTTTTAATTAATTATTTTGATTTAATATGTAGATGTTTATTATCATTTTTATCGTTCTTTTCAATTGTTTGACCACCATTGAATTGTTAGTGAATTTTATTGTTAAAGAGAGAGATAACAGGGTTTAAGCACAATATAATAAACACTGTAAGGTTTGATAGATGATAAAGGTATACATATATGCTTTATATGGCTTCAATAGGTGTTCTAACACTTGTTAATGCATTTATCATGTTTGCATCTTTCATCGAGAAATATAAGGGTCACATGCAGGGGATTAAATTTGATCGCTATCGAGAGAGGTTTTCAATTAAATTAGGAACATTGACCAATATGAATGATTTCAAATTGTCACGTTAATTGTTACATTAAAAATGGAATAATAAGGGGGATTTGACATCTTAGTAATGCTTCTCACATATTTGAAAAATAAATGTACTTACTTTCATTAGTTTAATTGATAATTTATGGATTAGTATAAAAAATCATAAAATTTGTTTGATATTCAATTAAAGTTGCAATTCATTTTACTCGATCAAACACGTAACTCTCGTGAGTTTGACACTCTATTCACTATTTTATTACTTATTTATGATCTCGTTCACTTGCAGATTTTCAAAGGATCGAGTTTTTTGCGCCATTGCCGAGAACTATTGTATTTAATTAATTTTAGTTTTAATTTGAATTTTTATTGCTTCTTTATTTAGTTTCATTTTCTATTTTTTTTCTTTTTCAAGACTTTGTATGCAAAAATCGAGACACTGTGATCTTACTCAATTGATCCAAAAATTGAACAAACATTTAAGTGGAGAAGAAGAGAACAATTAGAAACACACCAAAAACAACAAGTAGAGCTCATGGCAGAACAAAATCAAAATCAAATTGTCATTGGGGCGAATAAAGAACCAGCACATCCAATTGTAGCGACAGGGAATGAGAATACTAGGTTGATGGGAGAGTATATGGTTTCATCGGTTACGGAAACCTAGTCTAGCATAGTGTATTCGGCGTTTGGTCAGGCAAACTTCCACTTGAGGACTGATGTGATCAACATGTTCCAAAACGAGCTACAATTCTTTAGGAGAGCTACGAAGAATCCAAACGCTCATATATCAAGATTTTTGGACGTGTACAACTATCGAGTATCCAGGGGTGTCTAGTGAAACAATTAGACTGAGATTTTTTCCATGCACATTGAAGGACTCAGCTAAAGAGTGGTTAGACACTTGTCCACCTCAGAGCATCACTACATGGATTTTGGACATGTGTGTAACTATCGAGTATCTAGAGGTGTCCAGTGAAGTAATTGGATTGAGGCTTCTCCCATGCACCTTGAGAGATTCAGCTAGAGAATGGTTAGACACTCGTCCACCTCAGAGCATCACTACATGGAAACAATTGAGTTAGAAATTCTTTAGTAAATATTTCCAGTCGAAAAGGTTTGCAAAGCTGAGGAACGAGATTACCACATTCCAACAACTGGACTCAGAATGTTATTCAGAGGCTTATGAACGATACAAGGGTTTACTCCGCCAGTGCCCACAACACGAATTGCAAAATTGGCTTCAGGTGCATTACTTCTACATTGGTCTGAATCCGATAAATAGTGCTAACGTAGACTTCGCATGCGATGGTTCTATCACAAAAAGAACCACGGATCAAGTCTACCAAATGATGAAGGATCTGGCATTCACTAGTGCACTTTGGCCTATTGAAAAAACGAGTGGAAAGAGATATGCTAGGATATTCGAAATTGATTCTTTAACAGAAATTTTAGTACAGTTGGCATCATTGGAACAGAAGGTGGATCGGATGAACGTAACCCAGACAATGGGACCAAAACACAAATATTGTGGAGGGAATCATGAAAGTGTTGACTGCACCGTAGATAGCCCTTTTGTTCAGTCAGTAGATGATGTAAATTATGCTCAAAATTTTCGAAAATACCAATATAATCCCTATTCCAACACATACAATTCTAGTTGGAGAAAACATCCCAACTTCTCATAGAGCAATAATCAGGGAGCTCAAATTGCGCCGCTAGGTTTTCAGTAAACTGAAAATAAATATTCATTAGAAGATCTTATTACTAAATTGCCGGAGATCTCTACACAATACATACAAAGAACATATAAAGTTTACAAGTTCAAAGAGCTGCCATCAAAAATTTAAAAAATTGGATGGGATAAATAGCTAAGGCAGTCTCAGAAAGACAGCCAGAAGCACTACCGAGCACTGAGACAAATCCCAAATAGTAGGTAATGGCAGTAAAAGTTGTAGAGAGTGATGAGATTGAAGCATCACTACACTCAGCGAAGTTTTTGAAGGTCTTTAGTGCCAACTATCACAGATGGTAGTGAATAAAAAGGTACGTTCCACGGTCGAGGAGCACATTAAAAAATCTGAGCAAAATATAGAATCAGAGAAAGAAAAAGTATCAGATGATTCAAATGTTGAGATAACTACTCCTATCAGAGAATATGCTCCACAAATACCCTTCCCATAAATTGCAAAAGAGGAAGCTGGAAGAACTATTTGCAAAGTTCTTGGACATCTTCAAGAAGCTTCAAGTCAACATCCCACTGATTGAAGTTATATTTCAAATACCCAACTATGCAAAGTTTCTAAAGGAGATCCTATCCAAAAAGAAAAAAAGTTTACAGATTTTGAGACCATCAAGTTAAATGAGGAGCTTAATGCCATATTGCAGAACAAATTACCTCATAAACTAAAAGATCCATGAAGTCTCGATATACCTTTCTCAATAGGAATTGATTCAAAGTTTAATTATTTATGTGACTCAGGAGCAAGTATAAATTCAAGTTAAATGAGGAGTATAGTGCCATCTTGCAGAACAAATTACCTTCTAAACTAAAAGATCTAGGGAGTCTCAAAATACCTTGCTCAATAGGAAGTGATTCGAATTTTAATCGTTTATGTGACTCAGGAGCAAGTATAAACATAATGCATTTTTTTGTCTACAAGAACTTAGTTTTGGAAGAGTTGAAGGATACATCCATCTCCTTTCACTTGGCAAACATATCAATCAAATACTCACGAAGAGTGGTTGAGAATGTGCTCATTAAAGTGATCAAATTCATATTCCTGATTGATTTCGTTGTCCTAGATATAGATGAGTTATGGTATGCATCATTACTTATCTTGGGCAGATCTTTCCTATCAACAAGCTGATCTATCATGGACTTTGAGAGTGGATGATAAGCAAGAGAAATTTAAGATCTACACTACTATCGAGAACTCATCACATGAAGATATTAGCAAAAAGGCTAAGAAGAGTGCAATTATATTGCTAAAAAAGTGCAACAAAGCTCAAATAAGACAAATTATAAAAATTTAGGGAGCCTTGGACGAGATGAGAATGGAGAGTTCAAGGTTTTCAGGGCAAAAAGAGGATGCAATACTGGAAATTGCAAAGAGAGTAAGGTTGCAAGATTTCAGAATGAGCCACCATGATCAATTTATCTATACAGTCTACCTAAAGACTATACATTAAGCGCTTATTGGGAGGCAACCCAATTTCCTAACCCTTTTATTTATTTTGCTTTCTGTACCGCATTGCATATAGATTTATTTTGATTATTAGTTTGCAATAGACTTAGTCACATT
>CAIGRM010286547.1:0-10417 GCA_903798335.1 Fraxinus albicans | reverse complement strand
AAATTCCAGACCTCCCTCGTCAACAAGAAGGCAAATAGCCTTCCAACTACGCCAATTTAGACGACACGTATGATCCTTATTAACATGCATATGTTACGTTATCACATCGGGTGGCATGTCATCTATCATAGGTTACAGGTCATTTCATGTAGGTCACATGTCATTTAGCAAATTATATGGGTCATGCACTTGTGTTTTCATTTTGCATGATATTTCCATCATTAGTTACATATCAGTATATTCAGGTCACATGTCATTTAGCTCAGGTCACCGAACATACAATTTTGTTTTTAGTGTGCAATGTATGTTTATAGATGTCACATATCACTATTTTCAGGTTACAAACTCTGATTTGTTTTTTGCATTTTTTAGGTGTTTGAAGATTTACGAAGAGAGTTCAGAGTGCAAATATCAGAACTCAAGTCAAATAATGAAGTTTTGAACATACAGCTTGATGAGATTAAGTCGCAGATATCATCTATAAAGGCGTTCACAATGAAGATAAGTTACATTGTCCAAATGCAAAAGAAAATACAAAGTGACTTGATGGAGATTAGGACAAACATGCAATTTTTGTATAAATTTGTGTGGACCATGATTTTCTGTTCAATGAACAAGATTTTGAGATGGTTCAACGATAAATTAAGTAATCATGGAGTTGAAGATACAGAAGCTCACGTTGTTGGAGGGTCTGATAAGATCAATAAAGTAGGTATACAATATTTTCATGTTCATTTAACGACCATATTTGCATTTGACATTTCAAATATTCTCCAATTTAATTTACAGGTGAAAAATGTAGAACCAAATGTCAACATGAAAGGGAAGGGTAAGAGGACCCTAGTGATGATCTTAGTTTCCCATATAATCTCCAAACACCGTCATTCAATTTGGGGGGTCGGATCTACACAACCTAATATTTTAAATTTCAAATAAATTCGGAAGCATGTAGATTCTGTCAATATCTGATGTTGTGACGCAACAAAAAATATTGGTACAGAGGTATTCACAAATCTAATATCATTTACCTTGTTGGTCACATATTACATATAGGTCACAAATATTTACTGTTAATATGTCACGGATCACACACATACTTATGAAACAGGTCACGACAGTNTTGTACTTATGAAACAGGTCACGACAGTTCATTTGCTGGATGTTGAATTTAATGGCTGCACATAAATTAAGATGCGACATATTACAACGATCACCTACGGCTGAACCAACTTCTAAATTACCAGTAAAGCGGGTTACAAAGCGCATGTGGATATTACAATCTCCATTCGTTGTTGGAGAAGGGAATTTGTTCAAGCAGCTAATAGTGTCATTCTTGAAAATTATAAAACCATGTTGAGGATGTTAATAGATCGACATTCCTGGGTTGGTTCTAGAGTTACTACAAACCAAAAAATAGGTACGTACATTTTGTATCTATTTGTGAATGTTACTCGAAAACTCATTGTAACACAGTAACTTAATCTTCAATTTTGGTTACGATAAAATTTTAGCGAGGAGAACAATCTTATCAATCCAACTTTTGTTATTGGTTCATTCCCAGTAGGTCATAAGACCTGATTTTACCAGCTTATCAATTCAGAGTTGTCTCTAGCCAGCGTGGTATGATTATATTTTTAAACTTATTTAAGTCACATTTCATTGTTATCAGTCATAGAACACGTGCATTGGTCACAAATAATAAGACACAGTTATCAGTTCATCATACACAACTCATAATCCACAATCACAGATCATATAAATTGGTCAAATACGTTGTTAAGATAGTCACAGTTTATATGAACGTGTCACGTGTCATACTGAATTTTAGTCACAGAGTCATTTTTGTTCAAACTATTTGACTTCATACTTCTTTCCTTCTTATTGAAACAACACATAGATGCATGCTTTTATTATATTCGCTAGGTAGCAAAACTTGGCAAGAAAGTAATTTACAGAGCTACGATAAACTCTTGGTTCCAAAATAAGCTCAAAGACATATATCCTGCATTCTAGAAGGATCCAAATGTTTTGATGTCGGGGTCTAGTCTAATTGAGGTTATAAAATGTAACATCCTACCTTTTAGCACACCCTAGGCCGATGTTGACTACGTGTTCATGCCAATCTTACTTACCAACAATGCACTCTGGATGCTTGGTATGCTATAATTCAAAACCTATATCTTGATGGTGTTCAATTCGACCGGTAAGACATACCGTGACTGAAAGGTTCGACAAGGAATTGAGTCATACATGAAAAAAATTTCCTACTCTAATGAATGTTCTGGGAGTGTCAAAAAAGAACCCTGATTGTCTTGAACCCAACTACATGGACTTGAAGTTAATCATCGATGACACCCTACTACAGCAGACGAATGGGTAAGTTTGTGACCAAGATCTCAAAGTGTACAACTTTTAAATAATTTTCATTCATAACAAACTTTTTTATGTTATTTTCAGTCATGATTGCGGGATATTCGTAATTTTATATGCCTTATGCATCATCTGTGAAGGCATACATTACATACTGACTACATTTGATGCTGACAAGTGTAGAATTGATATTGTCCCACTGCTCTATAAACATCAAAAGATCTATATGAAGCGAGCGAAGCAACTTACAAAGAGGGAGAGAATTGTTATAGAGTGAAATTTAAAATTACATTTGTAAATGAAGTTGATGATTGGATTTGTAACTTTTATAAATATTGCACTCCATATATTTGTCTTTTTAATATTTTATGCTCAGTGGGAGTGATTGTAACGAATGTTAACCTGTGGGTGTAAGGTTTGATTTGCAATTTATGAATGCAACATGTTTTGATTAATAATACCTCTTTCTTTGGTTACATATTATTGTCAGAGGTCACGATTTGGTGGAAATGTCACAGATTTGTATGCACGGGTCTAATGTGTGATGTGGCTGCAACTACAATTGTTTATGTTTCTCTGATGTCTGATATGATTTTCCAATTCATTTGTTTGATGTCACATGTCGTAGGTCACATGTTACAGCACAAGTTTCTGATGTCTGATTTCTAAGTGAGAACAAACACCTATGGCATGTCTGATGTCTAAGTGTTTGTTACATGCCATAGGTCACATGTCACAGCACACAAGACATAGGTCTTTTGGAAAAGGTCACAGGTTATAATAAACATGTCATAGTTCATAGTGTATAAGGTATAAATGGTCACATATATATGTCACACTCCACAAGTCATATTTATCAAATGTTACAATGAGGTCACAGTCATGAAACTCAAGGTACAGGTTATAATGCATATTATAATCCGGACGGGTCACATTACACATGCATAGGCTAATCAATCACGTTGATGCTGATTTCTTAACAGTTATCAGATCGTCAAACATACATGTATATATATATTTTAATATATTATGCTCAATTTATAGAGCCTAAGCAGGGGTCACATATTATTATAATCGGGTCATATTTTGGTCGATGGAGTTCAAAGGTTTTTTTAAGTTATTTCCTTGTCACGTCATAAATTCCAGTCAGAAATTACATGTGCTTGTGAAGTACTATCATATAATTTATGTGCATAAGTCACTGACTAATTATTTACTATTAAGACACAACAAAATAAAGGTCACATCTCAATTGAACAATTGAAAAGATAATGGACATATTTAATTTCAATTGTGTTATTTCAATGAATGTTTCAACTACAAGAATATGATATATCTATGATCTAACAATATCATAAGTTGATTTCCTATTATTGAGTATTCTTCTCTCTGTAATTTTTTGTTTAATATGACCAAACTGGAACAGCATTTGTGGTTGTGACCATGTCCTCCACAACATCACATTTGATTGTTTGGATGATCGCTTCCTTTTCTCAGTAAGTCTTCTAGAACTGATCTTCTGGTTAAGAGCTAATACAATTTTGTCTTGTACTTTTTCAGGCACTATCCATTCAGTTGGATTTCCAACAAGATATATAGAATCTTGGTACACATTGCATCTCTTATGTAATAACAAGAATAGTAAGCATATGGATACCACTTTGTATTTACAATTACAGCAAATACGTGCAAACATGGTAGCAAATCAATTTGAAGCATCCTACATTTGCATGTTTGTTGCTTAATATCAATAACAAACATGAATTAGTCATCACAAATAGAAAATGTTGTACGATGGATAGGAAATCCCTTAGAGAATGTAATACATTCGAAGTATGTGTCAAGTCAAACAGATAAATATTAGTTCACGATCATGAAGCACGTGTCACAAATATATATATTTAGTCACAGATATATAGTAAATGCCACCTGCATACATATATTCAGGTTACATACATAAATATCAGTTACCATAATAATAAAGTTACCCTTTAAGTTCTTCAAATTTATATTCATTTTCCTCATCTCTTTCTCATACTTATTTGACAACTTCGTGAAAGTTTCATTCGTGTCTATGTTTACAGAACCAAGATTGTATAGTTGCCACAATAACTCTAGCAATGATACAATAGGGTAATTCTTAGTTGCCTTTGTGACCGCATTTGACTGATTTTACTATGATCGATGTCATTGTAGAATATCTGTTTGTTTGCATGTGTCACCACTTTTCATATCAGCCTACAAACTTAAAATCATATCAATAAATATCATATAAATTACATATGTGACCATTTTAATGTGAAAATGTAATCAAATGTAATACATTACAAGTTAACCACTAATCTTCTCATTCATTGTGTCCAGTCATTGCATGTTATACTGAAAGCTTGTGTAATGTTTTGACCTAATTTCCCGTAATATGATTTCAGGTTTTGCATTAATGGTACGAACAAATACCATGAAAGGTCCCTGGATACACATGTTCTATTCATTTTTTATACTAGTGTGACAATCTAATACAAAAACCATCCTTCTCTGTACCCATAAACCTTCTTCAAGTTCTCGAAAAATTATGTCCAAGATCTGTCGTTCTCGTTATTTTCAATTCCAAAAACAAGAATGAATATGTTGTTATTTGCATCATGTGTACGTGCTATGAAAAATGTAGCACCATAATGATCATTCAAGTAAGTACCATCAACCACAATCACAGGCCTATAATGCTCCCATCTTTGTATTGATGCACCAATTGCCATAAAGTAATATTTGAACATATTGTGATTATCAACTTCCAATATTGTGACCGTACCAAGATTTTTTTGTCGAAGCATGTAGAAGAAGCTTGGTATCTCACCGAATGAATCGGTTGGGCCACCTTTAATCATTTTCAATGTTTGCTCGCGAGATCTCCAAACATTCAAAGTATGCAACATTTTGGAGTGTATATAGTAGAGGATGATGTGTACTTGTACTTAATACTAGATGACAAAACTTTAGTTAATACGTGCCGGTATGACTCCAACATTATATTTGGTGCACATGTGTGACCATCACCAATCTTCTAATCTTAAATAGATCTGTTTTACTCTATTTTGTCGATCTGTATATCCATTTGCATTCATCATGTAAACACTTTACAGCATATTATTTCTTGTAGGACCATACCACCATAAACTCAAACATGACCTGTATCGCAAAAAATGACAAGCTCAATTTTAAAATATCCATATCACGAAAGACCTTTCTTTTACTTGTCTAGCATATGTAACAGATACATTTGTGACTTCGAACCCACACATGTGACCCACTTTTTTATTGATGCCTCGCAGAAGTCAGATTTCATGTCCTACAATGTACACAACTCACCACTAGAATGTGCATTAACAACACCGTGATAGATGGTTGATCAATTTCTGCATCCGTCACATCAATGATTAATGGGTATTTAGCATGTTCACGATCCATATCCTTCAGGAGAATATACGATAGCAAATTATTGTCAATTTTTATTCTGATTAGAGGCAAATTATTGTTCAATACATACTTCAATAAGACTTCTACCTTCGTAGGATCGAAACCAAACTCTGTTATAACTATGTCCAGAAGATTTCTATAACTGTAATTATGATATACCAACGCCGACGATAATTGAGATCCATTCAACAAACATACGTACATGTACACCATTTTTGTAGATTAAAATTAAAATTAGTATTAGCCTCACAATGAAAATAATACAATTCACAGAACTAATACAGGAATTGAAATAATAAAATACAAGTCACATTTTCCAACAAATCACATTGACAAAAATGCATGTCACAATAGGTGAAACATATTTCACATTTCATTCTACATAGTTCACATATTTTTCCTTCATATTTCATTATATGCAGTACACGCATAAATCACATATACAGACACCATGTCAAGAACAAAATTATATAATTATATCAGTTAGTATTATGTGAATTTTCTGACTAATTTTAGTTTCAGCTTTTGCACACAATAACCTATGACGAGAAATGTTAATTCATTATGAGATCATTCAAGTTGTGACCAAAATATTTGGAATGGTTACCTCGAACTTCTTCCCGGTGCCGATCAGAGTTTCTGTGGCATGTAAATTAGAGTTTACGTTGAACACGTGATGAGAAAAATATTGTAGTGACTAGAGCATTCAATTTGTAACCAAAATATTTGAAGCATTTATCTGGAATCTATTCTCTGACGATGATCAAATCTTATGTGGACTGCATTGGATTTTTCTGTTGAACCACTGACAAGAAAAATCAATTCATGTTTAAAGTATTCAATTCTTGACCACAATATTAGAAGTAGTTCCAAAAATCTCTTCTCCTGCTACGATCAAATTTTATGTGGCCTACAATTTGAATTTGTTGGTGTACCTGCAATATGGTTAGATCATAGATAAAACAAAAACAAAAACCATAATTGGTATCTTCAATTGTGATTTGAACATTCAATTCATGACCAAAATACTTGGATTATTTTCAGTATATTTGATTGATTCGAAAATATGTGATAAGAAACACCAGTTTGTGATGAAAACGTTCAATTTGTGATAAAAATCAATCGAAACGGTTACGTGCTTTGTCTTCTTCAATGACTGAAATAGGTACTATGTCGTGAAAATTTAAATTTATAGTAAATCTATTATTTTGGGAGGTAAATTTGTATTGCATAAAGTCGTATTATAGAAGGAAAACACAATTAATGTAACAGAATATACACACACACACACACACACACATACATAAACACCTGACTTTTGGAGGTTCAAACTATATACCTGAGTTGTGATTTAGTATATATCATTGAGTTGTGATTTTTTACCTTTACTAATTTAGTTTGCTAGCAATAATTCTTCTTTTTGGGCCATCATAAAAGTTTCTTTCACACATTGGGCTTCTTTGGATACTTCAATTGGCCACTCATTTCATACAAATTCACGAGATTCGTAATTCAGTTGGGAAAAGAAAAAAATCATTGCAATCTATTTTGCAAGCCAAGGTTTTTCAAAGGCATGCAAACTTTAATTGAGCTTTCTAATTCGAAGCTAATTGATTCACTTAATCAAATTGATTTTCAATGTTGCTGGCCATGGATTCTGTCACATTTTGGGTGCTTTCAAAAATTGTTTGTTTTGTTGGGTGAAGAAATAGTTTGCGAAATTGCCACAAAATTGATATAGAAAATGGTTGCATATAGAGAATTCAATAAAATGCCTTGCTCAAAAGTGGAGATAATATATTGCATCCTTTTTGGAAATTCAATTCTTACAACAACAATAAGCAGGGGCCATGGTTCCATTACTCAAAGTGGATCAAAAGAATAAACAAATAGTAGCCACTATGAAGTGAGTGGGAATTACGTATTGCAAGTCAGACTCGATATACCTTTTTTAAGGTTGTCGATGATGGCATGTGTGGATTTGATTTCCCAGCTGAGCATGGATGCAACCTTCTATAAAAATTTGAAATTCTTATGTTACCCACCATTCGTCGATAAAATGCCACTACTTGCTTTGCTATTTTGGCCATTTATTTGGACCGAAGGTTCAAAGAGAGAAGTCAAGTTGCATTGTGGTTTGGACTGCCCTTTATTTGGTCGTGACTTTGTTGAAATAATTGCCAATTAGTGCTCCAACTATCCATTTCATATTGTGGAAGTTCCCGGTAATTGCTCAAGAAGTCCCAAGTAGTTGGCAGTCTTCTATTATACATTAATCAGGATGGCTCAAATTCTTTGAAAATGTTGAATGATTTGTAATTCCAAAGTGTCCAAAGGTTGTTGGAAGCCATCATTAGTTACCATTATTGTTCGTTGGATGGTATATTTCTAAAATCAATACCAAAAAAGAAAGGCCCTTTTATCATCTTCTCTATTATCCGAGGCAAATTCGAAGACCTTGCATGTCTGGGTGAGCTTGTAAGACTTGCCATCTATGAAGACGATCCCTAGCTCATGATTTTCTTATTTATTGAAGGATCTCGTGGATTTCTTATTATCAAAGACAGCATTCTATAAATTCTCGTTCATTAAATAAAGGAAGAGGCAAATTGTCATACATGTTTGCCCTTGCAAAATGAGCGTTTCCTAGCCTTATATAGTGGATGCTTATTCCTTGTTTCACGGGTTGTTTATTCCCCACTTCGCTAGTTGTTTATTCCTGCCTTTGTGATATGCTTATTTTTCGTTTCACCATATATTATTCTTGACTTCGCTAGATGCTTATTCTTTCCTTTGCGAGATGCTTATCCTCGCCTTTCATTATCATCGAGCCCTGTTGTACGACTTCGTCATTTCAAGACCAACTTATAAGATTTCGATAGTTAAAGAGCTATTCACAATATATTTATTCTTTGCCTCGCAAAATGTTTATTCCCCGCCTCATTAGATGCTTAATCCTGGTTCCGCAATATGCTTATTCCTCACCTCTCGTTATCTTCGAGCCTAGCATAAGATCTCGTCTATCCGATGTTGTTTATAAGTCTCCAATAGACTGAGATGAGCCACCAACTCGATATTCATTCCTCACTTCAAGATGTCTCACCATGCTAGATAATTATGCTTATGCTTCCAACTCGGGATTCTCTTTTTCAATTCGGGATCAGCCTTTGTATCAGTATCAGTACAGGTGTTTATATTCTGTTCAAAGTCTCGCCTCAGTATCAGTACCGATATAGCTACTTATATTGAGTTCAAAGTCCGCCTTTGCTCCATCTTATCATAGCTACTTATATATTCAGAGTCTGCCTCTGCATCAGCTTTGTTACAGTTGTTTATATTCTTTCGGAGTCAGCCTCTACATCAGTATGAATATAGTTGTTTATGCCCTCGTTTGACCCTTATTAATTTATAATACATTGTTCTCTCTTCTTTTAAACACATATTCTACAATAAAATAATATTACACATAAACCAAAAGTTTTTCCTTCATTTCCAACCACCCATTCTCCAAAAAAATATTATTCCAAAAATTATAACATCAAATAATGGGGGCCAAACCAGGATTATATTCAGTTCAGAATCTCGCCTCAGCATAAGTATTAGTACAACTGCTTATATTCAGTTCAGAGCCCGCCTCTAAAATGTTACTACACCAACTTATCACAGTTGTGTACATCCAAAGCATTGTCTTTTCATCAGCTTATCACAGCTCTGTACATCCAGAGCATCGCCTCCATGTCGGCTTATCATAGTTGTTTACATCCGGAGCATCGTTTCTGCATCAGCTTTTCACAATTGTTTATATATTCACAAGATCGCCTTTGTATCAGCTTATCATAGCTACTTACATCCAGAACATCTCTCTATATTAGCTTCTCATAGATGCTTATATATTCAGAGCATTACTTCTGCATCAACTTATCACAACTGCTTATATTTAGAGCCTTACATCTACATCCACTAATCACAACTGTTTATATTAAGAGTATTGCCTCTGTATCATCTTTGTTAGGTTTTAGTCGATTTTGTAGTTGGCTAATTCTGTGAACCAAAGGATTTAATTTGATAGAGTGTCAAAGTTCAAGGAGTAATGTGTAATTTGTTTAAAAGCTAGTTAAATAGGTTTAGGGTTTCGAGTTTGGAACAATGAGGAAAATGGGGCGGATTTTCACTAGCTGTCGCCAAGGGTTGGCTCGAGCTACAAAAATAGAATTGCTTCGATGGACTGTCATCCCTCCTACACTCGAGCGAAGCACTGTCATTTGACTATCACTAGCTTTTCGCTCAAGCAACAGCTTTATATGGAAAATTTTATTTTTGCATTTTAAAGGCTTTTGTCTCGGCTCATTGATTTCTTTACCTATCTATATATATCATAACATATACAGAACGTAAAAGAGAAAGTTGTTAATTGAGAGAGGTTCATCATTAAGAAGATCTAATCGTTCCATCATTCAACCTTCATCTTGTATGAGTGTTTGGTCAGAAAAAATCATATTCAACATCCAAATACCAAAAGCCAAACTTCCTGCATATCTGTCAAAGGTGCTGAAGATCGAGGAAGGCGACTGGA
>CAIGRM010286523.1:0-14884 GCA_903798335.1 Fraxinus albicans | reverse complement strand
TTTTTTACTGAAAATTTGAATTTCTTTAGACATTTTTAGTCAATTATTAATGACTAGGTCGGGTTTTTTGTCTTAATGGCATCATGTGTGTTTTTCAATTCCCAAGTTTACAGTTTTGTACAATTTTCTGCCCTTTTTATTATTTATACTTTTCACTATTACATAGGGTGACTATATATAGAAGAAGTATTATATAATTTCTGGTCCAGAGTTCAATCCTAAAAAATAAAGAAAGAAGAAAACATTTTTAAAAAATGTCTCTTGGATATACCTAAAATTTTTCAATAGTAAAAAATCAATCTTGTCGTGAAGAGAAATTTAAGTCCTTAGAATTATTTGAAACTAGTTTTAGATAGGTTCATATGGTCTCTTAAACTTTTTAAACTTTCATACTATACTTCGGGTTGTCTGGTATTGATTTTCATACCGTTGCAACACATTTCAGCCGAAATCTTTGACCCCTTTCTTTCATAGTGGGTCCCATGAATTTGAATAAAATGGTAAAAAAATCACTACAAATCCGGAAAGAAGCAGAAACAGACAGGCACTTAGTCTTGAGTTTTCATCTTAAAGTATGTTTGAGACACATTCTTTTAAAAGAATGTATTATTGAATAGTAGATTGATAGAGAATGTGTGGTTAAAAATGAAGGAAAAGTTATTGATGTGATGGAAAATATTATTTTATTGAAGAATGTTTGATTGAAATTATATCTAGAGTAAGTCANTTCTTTTAAAAGAATGTATTATTGAATAGTAGATTGATAGAGAATGTGTGGTTAAAAATGAAGGAAAAGTTATTAATATGATGGAAAATATTATTTTATTGAATAATGTGTGGTTGAAAATGAGTAGAAGAATGAGAATGAAAAAAATAATGTGTACCAAATAGGGCCTAAAAGACTAACTTTATTAAAAAAATACATAGCCAAAAATACATAGCCAAACTCTTATATTATAATAATAATAATTATTATTATCATTATTATTATACTATACCATCACATGTATCAACAATAACCACCACCACCACCATGTCTAAGAAAATTACAGCCAACGCCGCCGCCGCCATATCTAACAACTCCACTGTCAAACCCATCCCATTGGATCCACTGTCGATCCAACAGCGCACACATCCACCACCGCTAGATCCACCACCATCTCCACCAACAAAAATCATAGTCAAAACATGTCAATCACCGCCACCATCATTTTCTAGGTGCGACTTCTCTGCGCATCGATGATGATGTCATTGCACATGACGTTGTAGCCGAGAAGCCTCTTCGAAGCTGTGAGCGACTTCTGCAAAGAAGCCCCACCAATTTTGTATATATAAACTATAATTATGATTTCTGAATTGCAATATTTAAAAGTAGGCTTTCATTTAAGAATCATGCTACATGTATAGAATTTTTTTACCGAATTTTTTACTTACTAGTCACAATGGGGATGAAGACCACATTGTCGGAATTTTTAAATACACGCGGACCCCGCGCATTATGTGAGAGAGGGTAATCCATTATGTACAAATGGATTAACCCTTCATTTAATTTTCACCATGAACATTCCATATTTAAGTGGGCTTTTAATGGACTTCGATTCCCGTTTTATGGAGTTAGTGTCTGGGCTCTTAAAGCCTTTTCTTGTGGGCCTGTTAATCCCTCGTTGTGTTTCCTTGGGAGGTTCGATTTGCCTCCTCTTATGTTCCTTGTTCGTGAATAAATTCAAGATAATTGAGTTAATATCACGAAAAAACACTATCAAGAGTCGATTACCGTGTGGAAAATAATTCACATATTGGTAAGATACAAGTTATATAAGAAAGACAAACCCTAAGTCTGGTGTTATTGAGTTGTTTGCCATGGGAGTAGAAATTTCATATTTCTGGTCATTGTAAACTCATATTTACCGTCGATATGGCATTTATGTCTTCCACATTTTATAGTACATCTTTTTTATAAATATACAAGGTAGGAGATAATATTTAAGCCCGTGTTTGGTACCGAGTAAAATTAAAATTTTAATTTAAGTCAAAGTCAATAATTAATTTTAACCACATATTTTATGAGTCCAACAATTTTTCAACCCCACATTTCATCAACTTTTTTTTAAAATCTAACTAAAGATCTGATTTTAATCACCACCAAACAGGGGCTAAAGTCTTATAAGCATAAAAACTTCTTCCTAATGTAGGATTTTTCAAAAACAACGATAGTGTAAACAAGTTGGTCACAATAGAATATTACGAATTTTGACTAATTAGACTTCAAGGAAAATTGTAAGAAAAATTATGTAGCACCATGTTAAGCAGTTGTAGTGTTTCGTAGTATTGCTCAAATAATTTACCTCCTTCATCAAAGTTCAAGACAGGACAGGTGGAGGCCGTCAAGGATCGTCTCATCCTTTAGTATTGCTCAAATAATAGTTTTTGGTTCAATCGCCTTCAGCTCATGAACAGGACATGCATCCTCAGCTAGACAATTTAGTCAAACCAAAAGGCATATTCCAATTATATCTGAACATATGTGACTTTTAGACTAACTTCGAGAATCCAATACTAGTTAATCTATCTAGGTAAATCAAATAATAGAATTTTATTACTATGTCAGCTCATTGCATGACTTGACAACATGGATAAGCAATCTTTCGAAAATAATGTGTAATATAATAGTAGTTACATAAAGGTAAATTATGAAAGGATCTACTCCAATTTGGGTGTTTCATATCCCCGCCTCCAAAAAAAGATGGGAAAGAAAAAAAAAATAGACTTTTTGTAACCATGAAAAATGATTGGCCATTTTCTTTTAAGTTTTAACCATGGAGATACCGTAAATTGATATATCATCATCATCATCTAATGTTTTTTAGTCATCAAACTTGAGACTTCAGCTTTATTAATATTTGGGTTTGTAGCCTTGTAGGATTTCGAAAATCGCCTTTGATCACTGAAGAATGTGTTTTGAGATTTGCTTGCATGCTAGGTTTCATTTTGTTATTTATGTATTTTCAATCGAAATAGAATATAAAGGTATCTTTTCATCAATAAAGCTGTTTGTACAGCTTTTAAATGCTGTACAATGTACAGCTCTCTCACATAATGTAGGTCCCGCGATCGCGAGCCCGACCCTCCACGTGAGAGGATTGTAAGGTATGCTGTACAAAAATATTGTATTAGCAAGTTTGTCTTTTCATCGTAAATGTACAATGATGAAAATATTATTGATTCGTAAAATTCAAATTTCTAAGTAGTCAATCAGAGCTCAATTCTTATTTGGATTAGTATTTTCTTACACTATTCTTCAGAGTTAAACCCTACAAAATTCGTGTAGAGGTCTCATGTTTCTAGACTGCCATTTGAGTCCGAATGCCTCGTCTCACACGCCATACCCAAGTGGTGCGTTGACCAACCCATAGTCTCTTACAAAAAAAGCAATAAATAATTGAAAGCATCAAAGTTGAGAGTTGCTTTACAGAGATGCATCCGTTAAGCTTTGTGGTATTTACTTATTAGGTTGGTAGGGTCCAACCAGAGTACGCCACTTTCTTCACGTGATTACCCTTAACCCCCAAGCACCCTTTTTCGTCCTTTACACGTTGCTTTTCATGAACATTATTTTAAAATTAAAAATTAAAAATAAAAAAAATAAGAGTTGCACATATAATTAAAAGGGTTAAAAATAAATTTTGGAATGTAACAGCCAATTTTGATTGCGAACAAATCGATTTTCGATTCTTAAGTTATTGTAGTAAGTTAAATTTTTTCAAACTCATTTTCAAGCATATTTTGTCAACTTATTTAAGTTTTTTCTACAATTAATTCTTAGGACAAGAAGTAAGTAAATATAGAACAATGTTATTTGGTAAAAATACTGTTAGGGACTTCACAACCTACTGAATTTTTTTTTTTTTAGTGCTAATTAAATCTTTAAAAGAAAAATGAACTTTTTAATTAAAGAAAAATGTAAAATCGTCTTTTGGGGATCCAAATATTAAAAAAATGAACGGTTGCCAAAATATTTTGTAGATGACTCACGTCACTCACCCAAATCTTTCAATTTATTGTAGACTATATCCAAATTTTTTATTTTTACATTCACAGTCCCAAACATTTCACCCTTACTACAGCCGAAGGACAATGGTTAAAATTCGTCAATTAAACCATTAGTCAACCCAAAGATTAATACTTTGACTCAATTGACTAATTAAGTAAAGGATAAAATGGTAAATTACTAAATTTATATATTTATATATTTATAATTAAATAAAAAACTAAAATAAAAATAAATGAACTTCATCTTCTCCAAATTCATCCACCCATACCACCATCTCCAAAATAAAAAATCAGAACCCAATCACTTTCAACCACCGCCACCCATCCACACACGTTGCCCTCCCCAACCATCGTCGCCATTGCTTCACCACTCACCGCCATCCAAACCTTTTTTTTTCCCCATTAAGCAGCACTTTTGCCCAATATCTATAAGAAAAATGTTACATAGTGGAAACATGATTTTGATATGGCTTGTTTAGCTATATCTACTGCGCCCTTAATTCTTCACTCCTTCCAAGAATTGGCACAATTTGGGATTTCTCTTTAATCAAATCAAAGTTCCCTATAAATTCCAATTTTGAAGAAAATTCACTACTCTTCACAAATTTCCTTTTGTTCTTGACCTCGAGAACAGTTATAGCCGTCAATTCATCATCGTTTGAAGCTAAAGTTCACATATTATACACCGAGATGTCCGAAGGACAACCAATCATATCAAGACCCTTTTATTTGTTTGATGCTATAAAAAATCTGCACCTGCTTGATCTCGAACTAAATACTTGAATACCGCACGAAATTATCTTCAATACTTGAAATATAGGTGTTGATGTGTGTTCTCGTCATCCCTTCGATACTTAAATTAGAGAGAGAATTTATGCAAAATGCTATATGCTAAAAATTATATTAAAAAAAGAGTGTAACCGAATAATGAACTTTGATCATGTATTTATAGATGTTGGTGATAAAGTTCTGAAATAATCCAACCACGTGTAGTTCATATCCTTTATCATGCAAGATATTTGTGTTATATTGAAAGTATCATGTCACAGTTTGAATCAAATTGTGATAGATAAGTAGCTTAGATGAGAGTAAAGTTTATGGAGAGTTAGAATCGAAGTATGATTAATGTTTTTAGAAGGTGGGAGATAAGGATAATGATTTCGTTCTCAAGATGTATGGCCCTACCTCATGATGCCCGACCTCGATAGTAAGCCCGACTTCATTATTGGATAATTGAGGAAGGGCAATCTTGGGACCTTAAATTCAAGATCGGGGGTTAAAATATTTGTGCACATCATTGTTATTGGCAGGTTTGATTTTCTCCCCTTTTGTTTTGTTTTTTTCTTTGTATTTAAATTTAGAGATGATCTTGTCATGAACTATGTTAAAATATTTAGAATGATCTTGTCGCGAACTGGATTTATCCTATCACAAACTGGGTTTGAATTTATAGAATGATCCCATCACACACTGGATTTTAATTTGTAAAATGATTATGTCATGAATTGGGTTTAAATTAATAGATAAAACAAACTGGACCCATATGATTAAGTCGTAGGAATATGTACCGAGGTACTTCTGTTGAGGTGGGCGATGCAGCCTGTGGTCGTCAGTGACTAGGTTCTGGTTTTTGATTTGGGTTTTTTTTGGGAGAAGATGCAATTCATTTTTTTATTTAATTATTTTAATCGTTTTAGTATAAAAAAAAATGTAAATCTATCATTTTATCATTTACTTAATTTGTCAAGTCGAGTCAAAGTATTAATCTGACTAACGGATTAATGGATGGATTCTGTCCATTGTCTTCCGACTGCAGTCGAAGTGAAAGACTTGGGGGCGTGGGTGCAAAAATAAAAGGTTTGGGTTAGTCTGCAACAGGTTAAAAGGTTTGGGACCCGCTACAATTTTCCCTTAAATAAATGAAACATGAGAGATGGCCGTTAACTTCCCCCACAAACCTTGGAATACGGAAAGCGGGCCCCACTCGTTGTTGTCCCATGTCGGATGGCACATAATCTCCATTCTGTATTCTGAAAAAAATCACATTTGAAACAAATAATTAGTCGATAATTTTTCCTTTAATTACATTTGATTTTTTGTGGCTTTTACGTGAAGCTGCTTCCTGTTTGTTCTTACAATAAACAAACATTTTCTTGTTCTCGTTTTCTCTTTCCATATACGCAACATATAATCCTATCAAAAGGAAAACAACAATTTTTTTTGATTTTCCCGGAAAAATTCCAAGAAATATTTTCAAGGTTCTTTAATAAAGACAGAATCTTTAGAGGCAAGTAATCAATTCTTTTATAATTTTCTCAATATTCTTGCTGTTCTTTGGAGAGAGAGAGAGAATCAATCTGGTTTGGTTTGGTTGCTTGTAGCCAAATAAAGGTATATTTTTTCGTCTTCATTTTCTAATCCTCTCTCTGGAATTGGGTTTTGGACGGGAAAAAACTCTTGGAATTTTCTGGGGCCTTCTTCCTTTCTCGGTGTTTTTGCATTGATCCCATTTGACCATTTAAGGTGAAGATTTGTCTTTTTTTTCTTCCTCGGAGCTATTCTCATGTAATTTTAATGTAGATTCATGGTTTAGAGTGATATTGGCATCTGAGTTTTGGTGGGTTGTTCTGTGTATGAGCTGGGTTTTGTTTGGTGATTTTTCTCCAATTTCTCGTTTATTTATATGTTGATTGATTTGGTCCTGTAATTGGAAAGCTCAAGTTTTGGACCTGGGATTGGATTCAGTAAAAATTGTTGTTTATAAAAAGTTTATAAGTTTTTCTGTAGTTTGAAATCTTTGTTTAATATGGGGAAGAATAGTGGGAAGAACAAGATAGAGTGGGGAAGTAAATCATTTGATTCGAGACAAAGTAGAGGCAATGAGAATAGCCCAAGAGCGATGGACAAGGACACAGCAGTGTTCATTTTGCTGTCGCAGGAATTGAAGGATGAGGGGAATAGATTGTTTCAAAGCAGGGATTATGAAGGTGCCATGTTAAAATATGAGAAAGCTATTAATTTGCTTCCAAGGAACCATATCAACGTCTCCCACATTCGGAGTAATATGGCTGCGTGTTATATGCAGTTGGGCATTAGTGAATTTCCAAGGGCGATCCATGAGTGCAATTTGGCTCTTGAAGTTACACCGAAATATAGTAAAGCATTGTTGAAAAGAGCAAGATGTTATGAGGCTTTAAATAGGTTGGATTTGGCGCTCAGAGATGTTGGGATTGTTTTGAAGATGGAACCGAATAATTTAATGGCAGCTGAAATTGAAGGGAGGGTGAAAACAGCTATCGAACAAAGGGGCACGACAGAAAATGACATTCCTCTGGATGCTGTTCCATTACCTGAATATTTTGAACCACCTTCGGTTTCAACACCAACCAAGGCGGTCAAAGAGAAGATGATGAAGAAAAAAAGTAAAGTGGGGAAGAAGAAAATTGAGGAGAAAACCAAGGAAAAAGAGGTTGAGAACCTAAGTAATGAAAAGAAACAGAAGGAGAAAATCGAGGCAAGGAAGACTGAGGATGAAGTCACGTTAAAGAACTCCGAAGATCGGGTTGAAGAAAAGAAGGCTGAAGAGAAGGTGGTGGTGGAGGTAGAGAAAATAAGTAATACAATGGAGGTGGAGCCAAAAAGAACGGTGAAATTAGTATTTGGAGAAGATATAAGATGGGCTCAGATTCCTGTCAACTGCAGTATTTTGAAACTGAGGGAAATAATTTCTGATCGGTTCCCTAGCTCAAAAGCTGTTCTTGTTAAGTACAGGGATCAAGAAGGTGACTTGGTCACAATCACGACAACTGAAGAACTGAGATGGGCTGAAGCATCTGTAGAAAGTGGTTCTGTCAAGCTGTATATAGTTGAAGTTAATCCAGATCAAGATCCGTTCTTTGAAAAGGTTAAAACAGGACAAGTCGTATGCAAGCCAGACATAAAACATGATAGCATTACTGAAAATGGAAATGTAAGAAAAATGAAGCAAATCGAGAACGGGTCATTTTGTATCAATGATTGGATCATCCAGTTCGCTCAACTATTCAAGAACTATGTCGGATTTGATACTGATTCTTATATAGATCTCCATGAGCTCGGTGTGAAGCTATATTCTGAAGCTATGGAAGAGACGGTCACTAGTGACGAGGCACAAGACCTTTTTGCGACAGCTGCGGAGAAGTTCCAGGAGATGGCGGCCTTGGCTCTGTTCAATTGGGGAAATGTTCACATGTCCCGGGCAAGGAAGAGGGTATATTTTGTAGAAGATTCTTCCAGGGAATCTATACTTGCACAGGTCAAATCTGCATATGATTGGGCTCAAAAGGAATATATGGAAGCAGGAAAAATATATGATGAAGCGCTGAAAATTAAACCAGATTTCTATGACGCTATTCTAGCTCTCGCGCAGCAACAGTTTGAGCAGGCAAAACTCTCTTGGTATTATGCTACTGCTACTAATGTTGATCTGGAATCATGGCCTGCAACAGAAGAAGTTCTTCAGCTTTACAATAATGCTGAGGAAAATATTGAAAAAGGTATGGAGATGTGGGAGGAAGCTGAGGAGCAGCGTCAAAATGAACTCTCCCACCCAAATAAAATTTCAGCTTTGTTGCAGAAAATGAATATGAGTAACATGTTTAAAGATATATCTCCAGAGGAAGCTGAAGAACAGGCTGAAAATATTACATCTCAAATATATGTTTTATGGGGTACCATGCTGTATGAAAGATCTATTATGGAATATAAAATAGGCATTCCTGTATGGCACGAATGTTTGGAGGTTGCTATTGAAAAATTTGAACAAGCAGGAGCTTCTTCAACGGATGTTGCTGTTATGATAAAGAACCATTGTTCCAATGGTACTGCACTGGAAGGTAATATACGAATATAATATCTAAATATGTTTGATATTTCATATTAGTACATAAACTATTAGGGCAAGTTAGTACAGTACTAGGCACGACAATGTACAAATTTTGACTTCATTCTCTTTTCACACTACCGAGTCATGTATTCTCCACCTCGCCAAACAAGCCATTAGAGCATTGATGTATGTTTGACCTCATGATATGATTGTAGGCTTAGGGTTCAATATCAATGAGATAGTACAGGCATGGAATGAGATGTATGAAGCAAAGAAGTGGCAGAACAGCATTCCGGCTTTCAGGTTAGAGCCACTACTTCGGAGACGAGCTTCGAAAATCTATTATGCCCTGGAACATGCATAAGTGCTGACGTTGTTCATTTCATGGAGGGGAAAAACACAGTGGAACAGCATCGGCCAGGGTCTGTGCTTACTGCATACTTGGTAACTACTAGCTTGCCATACTGGTAGCAATTATCTTGCAATATGCACTTCATCTTTCTTGTTTTAGTGCTAAAAGTAGAAGATATCTCCAAGTATATCATGCTTTGATGGAAATAGAATAATGAGGCACTTATCAAAGTTTGAAGTGAGTTGAATGAATGAATGTGGTAAAATGCTTTGCGCAGGAAAAAGGATAAATTGAATTCATGGTATCAATTTAAAGAAAAATACTAAAATTTAGTGTAGAATTGAGCTTTAACACTTGTTCCCAGAAACCCAATTCATGAAGCTATGATTGTAGCACTTATAACACGATGAAAATAGCGAGTACAAGTGTAAATTTGTATCAAGCATTGACTTTACCAGTTTATTATAGATGGTTTGAATCAATGTCAAGCATTTAAGAAAGTGTTTCTTGTGTGCCAGGTATAATAAGGTAGTTTAGTATGGTAATTATGGTAAATTAGAGGCCTAGAATGAAATAGCTGAAATAGGTATTGAGAAAATGAGTGAACCTGGATACAAAGCACCTTCAATCATAGAAAGGTAGGACTCATTTATCTCAAGGAAAGCTTTGGGCCTTTTGACTGATGTAAAGATATGAAGTTACAACAAATACATAGTGGAACTCCATGGCATTTGGTGCTGTCAGTTGTTTGACTTCAAAACATCAGTCAATGTCAGGATATATGTGCTTAATCAAGAAATATAGGAAAAATGAATCAAATTATTGAAATACTAAACGCATGTCCTCATGGAAAGAAAAGTGATGTGAACATTTGCTAATTATATTGCTAGGCAAGGTCAATAAGAGCGATAGAGACACCATAGAATATATATGATAGTGAGTGAGATTACGATCTATAAGGACACAGTTTCATATGAACGAGGATAGAGGGTTCGTGCTGCAGGTACAGGATGGTTTGGAATAAGAATTCAATGTAACATTCTTGTTTTCAACCCCAAAATCTCCTGATAAGACAATTGATTATAGGAAAAGTATGCAAATCCAAGTCTAATAATAGCTACTTTTAAGCAAACATGGCAAATATTGTTTCTGTGGAAGTGGGAATCCTCTGATAACTGTCTTGATTGTAAAATTCTTCCTTAATGACAACTATTGCCTCTCCCTCTCTCTGTGTGCATGTGTGCATGTATATGGTGAATATGCAGTGTCTTCTGTACATTAGAGTTCCTAAATTTTTTACTTCATTAACCAGTGATGCACATTTTTGCAAGCAATTTGTTTTCCTAGGGTTTGATTCTGTCGCGAAAATTAGTCACTAACATCAGAATCAAAGCTCTCAAGGGGAGCAAAAAGTAAATAAAATTCGAATGCAATATCCAATTTTACAGCTTTTGGTGATGCATTCTTTCAACAATGAACGCCAAGGTGTCTTTAGTGGTGGAAAAATTAATTAGTAATTGCTCGTCATAGGTTAGCCACGGGATTATAGAAACATTATACTGCCATGATAATATTTTGTTGCTTTATTGGAATTGTGACTAGTAGACAAATGAACCAAGGAACATTTGAGGCTCCACAGATTTGTTGCTTCGATTAGAAAGAAAATTCTGAGGACTCCTTGGTTTCTGATAAGTTAATGCAGACATGAAAATCTGAGGTTTTATCATTTTGTTTTATGTTTGGAGAAGCACGCACACGTGTTTCAGATTATACGTTTGATTAACTAAGTGACTGCATGTCCTGCTTGTATATGCATTGAGCTAATAACATGTTTGGTAGGTAGCAAGGATTGTATAGCACTGGACAGTATCAAGAAAGTAGGAAAAAAATAGTTGAAGTCTTGTTTATCATACTATCCAATCATATCCAGAAGAACACCACACACATGCCATAACAGCATAATGTAACACCTTTCTATTGCACCTATTCAGCTGTACTATTATATTACAACAAAAATATAAATTTTGAAATTTAGAAGTTTCATACGGGAAAATGAGGCAG
Source organism: Fraxinus albicans (assembly GCA_903798335.1). Classification (NCBI taxonomy): domain Eukaryota; kingdom Viridiplantae; phylum Streptophyta; class Magnoliopsida; order Lamiales; family Oleaceae; genus Fraxinus; species Fraxinus albicans. The sequence goes on along the minus strand of CAIGRM010286523.1, from coordinate 3,557 downwards.
TAATTAATAATAAACGGCATTTCCATTTCTTAATATCTTTTATGTTCTAATTATAACACCGATCTCACTTTTTTTTGCCATTACTGAATAAATTAAGATGATGGTATATCCCCTGTCTGCAGGTAATTATAGGAGCTTTGTTACACTGGTTTGGCAGCTTTTTATGAAACTATGGCACGACCACAATCCGCAACTAGTTTTCCAGTTTTCGGAGACAAGATGACATAGCAGAAATCATTTTTGCATGTTTCTGCTTAATTCTCATCGCCATCCGGTCATATTAATCTATGAAAGCATGCTGTCTTACTATTTTCTTTGTATTTTTTTTATTTTGTTTTCGGTCGAGGAATTTTCCATTAACAGTGTTTTGTCTGTCAGTTCATTGATTTATATTCTTTATTTGGTTTTGAATATCAGTATTGTCTTTGTTGTTATCTAAAGGTCTCATCAGTTATTTTTTGATTAAAAAAACCTTGTATTGAATTGACTAATATTTAGATGTTTTAAATAGTAACGGTGCTTATTTCCTTTTTGCAACAAGTTGAGAATTGCTTATTTCTTTAAGTCGCTTATCTATGAGAATCTGATGATTCGACAATGAGTATGATCAATCACGGGATTACACAGATTTAAAATAGGAACTATAAGATTTTCAAGCAATAACCAAGAAATTTTTTTTATCTCAGTAGGAACGAATCGGAGTTCAGATTGTACAGCAAGTTTTTTTTTCACTTTTTTCTTTTCTTAATACTATCATGTACTATATGATCATCTCTACTTGACATGCCACCAATGAATTACAAATGCTAAACGTCGTGTACTAAGAGGAAAATATCATTTTTTCCATTGAATCCATAATCACATTTTCCCTAGACCATCCCCAACGTAATATCTACCCATAATTTTTTGCTCCATTAGTTCAGACTGTTTGGTGGGAATCAAATTTATTAGTAGATTTTGATAAAAAAATGATAAAATATATAATTTCAAAAACGAATTTTATAAAATACTAATCGTTGACACGTGCGATGCACGAATTTTGTATTTGTTGTGTTTTTTACTAGTGTAGAAATTGTAGATATTAAATTTATATTCTTTATTTGGTTTTGAATGTCAGTATTGTCTTTGTTGTTATCTAAAGGTCTCATCAGTTATTTTTTGATAAAAAAACTTGTATTGAATTGACTAATATTTAGACGTTTTAAATTGTAACGGTGCTTATTTCCTTTTTGCAACAAGTTGAGAATCTGATGATTCGACAATGAGTATGATCAATCACGGGATTACACAGATTTAAAATAGGAACTACAAGATTTTCAAGCAATAACAAAGAAATTTTTTTTTATCTCAGTAGGAACGAATCGGAGTTCAGATTGGACAGCAAGTTTTTTTCACTTTTTTCTTTTCTTAATACTATCATGTACTATACGATCATCTCTACTTGACATGCCACCAATGAATTACAAATGCTAAACGTCGTGTACTAAGAGGAAAATATCATTTTTTCCATTGAATCCATAATCACATTTTCCCTAGACCATCACCAAGGTAATATCTACCCATAATTTTTTGCTCCATTAGTTCAGACTGTTTGGTGGGAATCAAATTTATTAGTAGATTTTGATAAAAAATGATAAAATATATAATTTTAAAAAACGAATTTTATAAAATACTAATCGTTGACACGTGCGATGCACGAATTTTGTATTTGTTGTGTTTTTTATTAGTGCAGAAATTGTAGATATTAAAAAAAAAAAAGTAGTTTAAGATTTATTAAATTATTCAAGAGAATTGTGAGCATATTATTGCTTCGCTATTACTCCATATAATAAGGTGATTATTTCAAAAGCTGATATTAGTATACAGAGAAACTCATCAAAAATAAAATTGAAAATATTACTTATATGTAGATGATAATAGAAACGTTTGACATACATAAAGATTGCAGGTTTACAGGAATAAGAAATATTTGATTAAATCTATTTCAAGTTTTATTGTTAAAGTTTTACCGGGACCATCGGAATACCGCATTGTTGAGCAAACTTCGAATTTATAAGAAAACTATTAGTTTGGAGATAATATATTTTTTTATAATTTATTTATTTATTGTTGTTATGCAAATGGTTTGCCGCTTCGAAACGAGGATCAACCTGCCCAGTCAGGTCGTGGGAGTCGAGGGGGCAACGCCCCCGGCGAATTTTCATGTATGTACTGAAGAGATATAATTAATTTATAAGCAAATCTAACTTAAATTTCAATATATCCTACTATTATAAATACAAACAGTACATAACAAATTATTAATAAGTGAAATTGTATTTAGTTTATGTAAAATGTAAGTAAATGGTATCGCCTAATTTTAAAAAAAGAAAGAGTAGAGTCAATTAAAAAAAAAATGAAGACATGTTAGAGTTCAGAGAAACTTTTTTTCTCAAATTAATTATAAGAGTGCTAACGATTAAGATCTTTTAGTTCATCATGTTAGCAACTTTGATCTCACATGTGAACAGTCATTTTCTTTTAGTTATATTGCAGTGATTCTTTTATCTCTGGCTCTTCTTTTATTATCCTTAGTAGCATCCTTCGTTGGTGGAAAAGCACGATCGACTTCACCTGTTATAGTGACAGTTTGTGTTTCAATGCCATTTTTTCTTTTCCTTTCAGAAGTATGTTTCACAATCCTTTTTTGCGTCTCTACATGTTGATTTGCTGCTTCAACCTTTTCAACATTCCTCGACAGACTCGATTTGTTTGCAGAATTACCTGAAGCTGATCTATTTTCTGAAGCAAACTTAAACATGGAACTATACGGCATTGTTCATGATATAATCAATTTTCCCTGTTTTTCAATTTCGATAAGAGATGCCCAGGTCTAATTCGTATGTAATGTTCTTGAATTACCCAAAATTCATAAAGAAAGTTTAGCCTTAGTCAAAGAAACATTCTTCCGTTTAACATCAGCAACAAATCCAAGATTGCTAGAGTTAATTAGAATTGCTTCAGATCAAGCTGCTTTAACTGTTGAAAGCAGCATGATATCAACTTCCCGGCCTTGAAAGCCATCAATTGTATTAAATTCCATTTCCGCAGTAATAGCAGATCCGAATGCATCAGAAAAGTAGATTGGAGAAAAAAAAATTTGTGATATAAAATTGGAGGACTTAAGGTGTGAAGATTTGGGAAATGAACAGTAATATCTTATTGAATTACTGTTGCATTTACAGTAACTCAAAATTATTATTTTTATTATAGTAGGATATACTTAAAATTAATTATTAATTTTGACTTAAATTAAAATAACGGCCTCCCTACTACTTGACCCGCAACGCGGAACAGCCTATTCAACAGTACACGTGAACACACGTTACAGACCATTGACCGTAAAATGATGAAAAGTATTCATAAGGGGCATATACGAGTAAGCATTGTCACGGCCAATCAGGATGCAGATATCACGTGATCTCTATCTTCTAGCTTGCCACTTGTCTACTTTGTTCGTCGCTCTCTGTGAAGCGCGTGAAATTAACAAAATTATATCTGTCACTGGATCCTAAGCA
>CAIGRM010286494.1:0-11755 GCA_903798335.1 Fraxinus albicans | reverse complement strand
GAACTGATTGGATTGCTGGTTTGCTGAATTGTTAACTGGAGAGTTGCTGGTGGTTTGCTGATTGTATGGTTGGTTAATATTCCAACACCCACTTAGTCCACTAGTTTTGGGATCAAATTATATATAATGTATAGTCGTCAAATGGAAAGTTTTTTGGACTAACAAATAATACAAGAAAAATAATGGTTTGTGAGGTCAAATTGACATACTTAAATTTCTAGCTTAAAATAATTTGACAAAAATAAATTTGGTGGAAGCGGATTTAAAACGAGTTTGGCTTGCTTTGATATTCTTAGAATTAGTATTTTTCCCCGAGATAATAAATGGCGATTTAATTCTTCCCACTTTAAGTGGCGATCGAGTTAGATTTTTGTCGACATATATGGTTATTGATTGTAATAATATGAAATTTGAAAAATCGGGTGTCGCACTAGATACCACTTAACAGTTCACGGATTATCAATTTAACGACTTTTAAGTTATGGAATGCTTGTTACTTATCATTTTTTAGTTTGACCCTATGTGCGGATTTAATCAATTAAAAGCAACAAGTCACTTTTAATTATTTCTAGATGATTAAGCATACAATTCCGATTATCTTATGTTTGAATACCGTAGTAATAAGGAAAGCAATAATAAACACCGACATCATGACGGAGAAACCTCAATTGGGTAAAAACTCTGGGACCAAACTAGTTAACTCCACTATAGACAATACCGAATGAGTTACAGTTAGATGCTATCTAGTCAACTCCACTAGATTTTTCGATCTATTTCCTGCTAACTGCAAGGTTTGCTCCAAGATTTGTTGCAATTGTCTCTTTCCAACGGAATTCCAAGAACTTGCTCCAATGCCTTATTCTCTTCCTGCGCTTGTAGTCCAACATCTTTCAACCTCCAGCAGCCTCTGAAGTTCGCCTCTGAAGTTTAACTGAGAAAGTGTCCTTCCAAAAGTGTTTAGGAAGTAAGTGTTATGGATTCAATGGATTTAATGTTTTTCCCAATTCTGTGGTTGTATAAAATTAAGAAAAAATAGATTATAGCAAAGAGGCACAATGAGCAACCACATTGATTTTCTTGTATAGGTTTGGATATTTATAGGAGAGAGTAATTAGGTTGAATTGGTCGGAAAAAAAATACTTCGAAACAGCAAAAAAGAGTTTTTCAGATCGATTTGTCTCAGCAACGGCAAGTGACGCAGCGTCGTTCGAGCGAGAGTTTGGCGGCAGACGGGCGATATGCAATCTGTTTTTGTCGCTCGAGTTCCAATTGGGAGAGAAGTTAGGCAAAATGCGGCGCCGTGTTTTCCCTCTTTTCATGCTTGAACCCTAGATCTCATAACCCAATTTGTACAAATTACACACTAGGTCTTTGACTTTTACAGTACCTTAGAAATTAGTCATTTTATCTACAAAATCGCCAACACTAAAAACCTAACAAACTCAATAATACTTTTATTGGTTTTTTTGTATTAGAAATTGATCCAATAATTATAAGTAATGTATTACATGTATAATATATTATTTTGCAAATAATTTTATTTCACACCTTAATTTTCTAATGAATTCATGTTCTCAATCTAGAAAATCCAAATTTTCATACTAGAATATACACGGAATAATTCCCTTAATATCTACATTAAAATTTTGAAATTTTAAAACGAACACAAAGATAAATAACAAGGAGAAGTAAAGCCACAACCCTAATAATATCACAATAGGGAAAGTATGCACCCATTTTATTTCCAATCATATTCTTTTAGCCCTCCATAATATTTAATTTGATTCATCAAATAGAATCCATCTGCCCGGACGGACCATACACATGTACGGCAACGCAGAGACATATCATAATTAAAAACTTCAAACGATTTATCCTTTGAATTCCACCAAAAGTGACAGAAGAACATAGTCGATCCCCAAAAATTCATTTGGAAATGCCAATGAAAATCATTATTCACGTAAAGTGTGTGATTTCCTAGATTGTCGTCTCCTGAAGCGCAATGAATTGATAATGGAGGTGAATTCCACGGAAGGTTATTAACAACATGAACATCATATACAACACTTTTGGTGCAAATAAGGTTGATTGACAGAACGAGTAGATAGAAAAAAAATTTCTTTGTAACTGAAGTCATTTTTGGACTGTAAGCGTTTGAGGTTTAACAACGTTAAACTTGACCATTTTATAGAGTGATTCTTGCACTGCAATTGAAATGTATCACTATAATCTAATTACATAATAGAAAATTAGAGAATGATTGCAAATAAAAGCTTATAGTGAATTATGTAAATTCATCAAACTGTTTACACTCATTTTATAGTGAATTGCTCCAATTATTTTACCCATTGTTACTATAATTTGAATTTTGGGAAGAAAAAAAATTATATATTACACATATACCCTAAATTCTTGAAGTGTCAAGTTTGGTGAATAAAAATCAGAATAAATGAGTTACTAATTTAAATCAATATAATATTTATGAATTTAGATAAAATAGGTTGTTGTGTTAATTATTGACTCAAATTAGGAAATATAATTAAGTAGGAACCCATGTAGAAATTAAATTAAATTAAATTTTTAACTTGTAAAATGATTGCTGGTTACAGCTTATAATTATGTAAATATTTCATAGATACCCTATAATCTAAAAGTGTCAGGTTTGGTGAATTGAAATCAACGTAAACGAGTTATTTAAATCAGTATAATATTCATGGATTTTTTTTTTTTTTCGGTTGATGAGATTTAAACCAGACTTTGATTCACTTGGATGCAATTGGAGTGAAAAATGTGAAATTCGAGGTGATTCGGAGTAATTGACGATCAATCAACTGCAATTGCTCAATATAAAAAAATAAGGGATCAATTGCAGGAGAATCATAAGTTTTGCAAGTTAAATCCAATAAACCCTAGAGAATAAGTTGTGGGAAAATAGGAGTTCAAAACTGCATTTAAAAATGAAAATGGGCTTGCGCCAGACAGGCGGGTGAGAGGCGAGCAACAAAGTAGCGCCAAACGAGCGACTAAGTATGGGTTTTTTTTTCCGGGCTCGCTCGAGCATTCAGCTAGCGCCAGTATAACAAAAATGCGATGACTTTTCTCCGGTCCATAATTTTGATATCTTCAAGACTACTCCAATTTAGATTCCAATACCTACTAGAATTTGGGTCAAACCATAACATAATAAATAGTGTTTCTTCAAGAAAACACAATTAGAAACAAATTATATTCAAGAATATGATATGAAAAAATTATTATACATTTTTAGGAGAAATAGTACAATATTATTTAAATATTATATGTATAAATTTGTGCCACAAAAGTAACAAAATAATATAAATATAATCTTCCTTTTCGAGGAATACTACAATATTTTTCTGAAATATTGATTTATATTGTTTCCTTTCAAGAATATTATACAATATTCTTATGGAATATTGTACTCGAATATTGAACGAAAATATTATATTTAAGCAAATATTTGTCTATCGTAAATTGGTATAGTCAAATTGGAATAACTATACCGCTTTGTTCTGTAATTTAAAATTAAGAGAATACTGACCTTTTCTATCTCAATTGGCTAGAGATTTATAAGCAAAAAGAGAAATAAATTTTGCTAATTCAACTGATTAAAATTTTGTGCTAATAACGTGTTATAAGTTAGAGAGAGGAGAAGAAACTAAAGAAGTCAATAGAATTGTGTGTACTATATTGAGAACTAAAACTCCATATTTACAGGGATGAATTCAGGGTACAATGGTAATAAAAATTAGGGTTGTAGATGTATAGTTGCCATTCGCTAATAAATTATTATTTACAACAAGTTTATAGTATTCTTTTTTAACAATTTTAATAAGACTAACAAGTGCCTAAAATATTTATTCTATAAAATGTTTTGGTTCGTATTTCTTAAAACTCACTTGTCACTAAATTCATATTCAATTGTACATTTCATGAGACCAACAGTTCTTTTTAAACTTATCCATCACACATTTTATCGACTTTTAACAAAAACCTACTAAAAATTTGATTTTTTTTTTTTTCAAAACCAAACATTGGCTTAATAATAGTAATGCGATCAAAATAATTATATGTATGATTAGATTGACATATCTAAATTTCTAATTTATTGAAAAAATTAAAATTTGATTGAAGTAAGAATTGGAGTCTCTCTCGAAAATGAGTTAGCCTGGTTCTAGTATTTACAGATTCAATACTCATCTATCAAAATAATGAATGTCGATTGAACTCTTTTAACTTTGTTAAGAGGAAATTTAGAGTTTTGTGGACATACATGTTGAATGTTTTTTTTTGGTCATATTAAAAATTGATGAAATAGTTTTTCACACTACGTAAAGTGTTACGTGTGGAGTTTATAATATGTAAATAAATGTATTTTACACTGTGACTTTCTCATACATACATTCGTTTTCTCAGTACGGAAAACCCATTTTTTCATACTAGTATATACACAGAATAATTCTACTATCATCTATAATAAATGAGTTGACAATTTAAATCAATTACTCAAACCATTTGTCAAGTGATAACATAGAACTAATAAATGCCTATCCAATTCAATAACAAAATCAATAAAATGCTTAAACTGGTGATAAGAATAATCCTAATGTTTGTCGAACTTTTATAAGATATCATCCAATTTTCACCCAAGTTGTTGAATATAGTCTATACACAAACACGAAGATAAACATAGGGCAACAAAAATATAAACTGCGAAATTTAGAAAAATAAATATTTTTATTAATTATTTAGGCCCTATTCGGTAGAGATAAAATCCAATTAAAATTGAAAATATGGTCGTTATTGGGTCCCACTCGTGTAATAAAAGTCAACAATAACGGCTATTTTTTCAATTTTAATCTGATTTTAATCCCTACCGAATGAGCCCTAGTAGAATATCACAGTAGGGCATTTATGCATCCCTTTATTACCAATTATAAAATATTTCCAGGTCACTAGGATCAGAAGGGATTTTATTAGCATAATAGAACCCATCTTCCTTGACATACCACCATGCACTGCCATACGCTGCATATTTATAATGGAAAACATTAAAGGCTATATCCTTTGAACCCCACCAAAAGTGACAAAAGAACAGAGTAGTTCGAAAAAAATTCATATGGAAATGCCAATGAAAATCATCATTCACGTGAAGTGTGTGATTTCCAAGATCATTATCTTTTGATGCACAATGAATTAATAATGGAGGTGTATTCTGCGGAAGGCTGTTAATAATATGAACATCGTATCCGGTTGAGCTTTTGGTCAGAATGAGGTTGAATGACAGTAGAAGTAAATAGAAAAATAACTTCTTTGTAATTGAAGTCATTTTTGAATTGTACTTGGATGCATTTGATGTTACACATCGTTAAACTCGACCTTTTTATAGTTTGCTTTCTTGCACTCCAGTTGTAAGATATTACGTACTGTAATCTAATTACAGATTTTAAAATTAGAGAAAGATTATAAGTAATAGCTTGTTACCTTATGTATATATTTTATGGGTCTAAATGAATTAAGTAAATTCATCAAATTGATTACTCTCATTTTATTAATTACTGCAATTGTACTGTGAATTATTACTATAATCTAAATTTTTGGTTGAAAAATCTGGAGAAAGATTACAAATTATGATGAGTTATGTAAATTTTTTAGAAATTTGTGGGAATTGTATTGCAATATCACTACAATTTGATTTTGGTTGAAAAATGTGGAAAAGATCACAGATTCGCAGAATAACTTGTAATCTCATAAAATATTACATATATAGATACGTAATAATCTAGTAGTGTCAAGTTTAAAGTACAAAAAACCATCTTTCACTAACGGGTAATTTCCAGAAATGGATTACTCATTGGTAAAAGTAATAGATGGATTTTCTATTGGTACATGGTAAGTGTATTTTATGCACTTATTTGGGGTCCTAAAATATCGATATTTGGTAATTCTTTTGACAAAATATATCCTAAATTATTGTATTTTATATTATAAGTAAAATTCAATGATTGAACAAGGAATCTGAAGAAATAAGCAAAAAATGGTAAAAAAAATAGCAAAATTCAAAGTTTAAGGATTAAATTACAAATTCAATAGTTGATTTGGACCACAAGATGATACTTTGAATATTGCTAGGAGACAATTGGAAGGAATTAGAAATCAAAAAGGAATGTAATATTATCAAAATCAATTTCCAATCGCACAAGTTATATTTCAGATTTTTAGCCGATTATTAAGACCCATTTTTGGTATAGTAAACGTCCGAATTTAAAAAATTCTATTTCTATAAATCTTGTATCCCTTTGAACTATCTTTCTAACGTACTTTGAATTGACTCAATTGGATATCAGGAGAGAACATTATGATCAAAATACTGACTGCTGTGCAGAGATAAAATTCACGCGCGAAGGCAACTTTTCTTATTTGATTGAAACTCTTTTGGAAGTCAATTTGGATGTGATTTACAACTAATTTTCGACTCCTACAAATACATCATAGTAGAATACATATTGAGAACTCTCAAGTACATATAATACTCCATTATTCATCAATTATTATCATTAAATAAGGAGAATTCATAGTTGTTGTGAGAGAATTGAAGGAGATTTGCAAGAATTCATTCAAGTGAAAATTCAAACCTAATTTTTGGGCAAAGAATAGAAGGTGCAAGTGGAGATTTATCAAGAAACCATTGAAGAGATTCAAGATTTTAAGATTCATCTTCATCTTCTCAATTTATTGAAGGAGATTTGCAAGAATTCATTCAAGTGAAAATTCAAACCTAATTTTTGGGTAAAGAAGAGAAGGTGCAAATGGAGATTTATGAAGAAACCATTGAAGAGATTCAAGATTTTAAGATTCATCTTCATCTTTTCAATTTATCGATAATCCGGGTTATGTCTTTTCATTTATAGTTTTCTTGTAATTTCAATATGTTAGGCTAATTCTATACCTTGCTAGGATGAGATGAACCCTTGTTATGATATTTTTAATTTTTAATTAATTATTTTGACTTTAATTTGATTTGATTTGTAGATTTTTAATATCGTTTTATCGTTCTTTTCAATTATTTGATCACCAATTGACTTGTTAGTGGATTTTATTATTATCGAGAGAGGCAATAAACATTGTAAAGTTCAATAAAGGATATAGATATACCTCTATGCTTTATAAGGATTCAGTATGTGTTTTAATGCTTGTTAATGCATTTATCATGTTTGCGTCTTTCATCGAGAGATAGGAGGGTCAAATGAGGGGAATAGATTTGATTGCTATTCGAGAGAGGCTTTCAATTAAATTCGGAACATTGACCAGCATAAATGATTTCAAATTATCACTTTAATTGTTACACTAAAAATGGAATAACAATGGGGATTCGATATCTTAGCAATGCATCTCACATATTTGAAAAACATTTTACGTACTTTCTAGTTCAATAGATAGTTTAGGGATTAATGTAGAAACTCAAAATCTATTTGTTATTCGATTAAAGTTGCAATTTATTACCCGATCAAATACATAGTCCTCGTGGGTTCGACACTCTGTTCATCATTTTATTACTTGACCATGATCCCGTTCACTTGCGGAAATCAAATGATCAAGTTTTTCACACCGTTGTCGAAGACTATTGTATTTAATTAGTTTAAATTAATTTTAACTTTAATTTGAATTTTTATTGTTTATTTATTTTTAATTTGATTACTACTTTCACTACTTTTAGTTTTAACAATTTTTTTGTTATTTTTTATTTATTTTTAATTTGATTACTACTTTAATTAATTTTAGTTTTAACAAAAAAATTTTTTACTTACTTTTCTTTATTTTTTTCTATATCGTTTAACTAATCCCCTACAATTTTAATCTATCTTGTGTTGATATTCTCTCTTTGTACTTTTCAAATATTATGCATGATTCTGACATTAGTAAAGTAACAAAAATGTTTTAATGACAAATCTCTACATAGATTGTCAAGATATGTTTGGAGGATATCCAAGTCGTGAAAATTGTTACGCGGTGCATTGTACTCGAAAATACTTGTTCTCTTACACTAGTTTACACATCCCGAAACTTTTGAGATTTTGAAAATATTTGATGTGTAGAAAACAAGCAATTGAAAAATCAGATAAAGAGTACATGATCGTGGGAGATTTTGTACCTGACGATTGGGATGAGGACATCAAACTTGTGGGAGATGGTCCTCCCCTATTGAATGAAAAGGTACTTGTAAAGTACTTTAAAGAACTTGCCAAGTTGGATGAAAACGATATGATTATGGGAGATTGCATGTACTGGGAAAGATTTCAACAATGGGGGTACAATCCACTCGAAGGAGTCAACGAGACCGACTTCTCATTGTATATGAATCTAGATTGTGGATTGATCATTCAACTCGAAAATACATCGACTATGGATGAAGGGATTAAAGAGAATGACGAGTTGATCACAACGGAATCAAATGAGGATGTGACAAGCAATGAGAATGAAATCAATTCACATTTTTTCGACTTTATTGATTGTCCAAAAATTGACTTTGTGATTAAGCCCGGTGTAGGAATGGAAGTCTACGTAGTTGAAATTGAATCGAATGAAATAGAAAGTCCTATTACATCGAAAAGGGCAAGGTAGAAGTTTGGAGACTAAATGAAAAGTAAATCAAAACCAAACGAAGAAAAATGGACAAAGCATCCAAAGCCTTCTTTAGATGCCCGTGATTCAATTGCCAAAGTTAAGCTAAAAACTATAAAAAAAGCTTGTTGGGAGGCAACCCAATTTTCTAACATTTTAGTTATTCTGCTTTCTGTATCGCATTGCATATAAATTTATTTTGATTATTAGTTTGCCTTAGAGTTAGGCACTTTCAATTTATAGGGTATCACCATCCTATCATGTTTCCCTTATGCCATTGAATTTATTATTGGTTGTTTCGATTATTTGGGCTAAGTAACACATGTTCTATGTTATTTGATTTTTATTGTTTGATTTGACAGCTATCTGCAGGAACATGACGTCGCGAAATACTCAAACCATTACAAACCTAAGGAAAGCATGATGATGAAGATTGTCTAGCCGTTACACAGAATGCCTCGCACCTTCAACAGAAACATTTGGGGAGTACCTTCTTCCTGTACCTTCTTCCTTTTCTTCCCCGTCCCCTCATATTCTTATTTATGTTTTATAACATTGAGGATAATGTCGATTTTAAGTTTGATGGTGGGAAAAACTTTGAGTTTTTTACTTTTTGTGTATTTGTTTTTCGTTATTGTTTTAATATATAATTAAATAAAATTGAAAATTTTCAACAAAAAAATATTTTCTTGTTTTAAGGTGTGTGTGCTTGTGTGAGTTAGATAATATGGCCGACAATGAAGATTAAATTTGAGATTTGGTGTTAATTTATGAACTGTGGATAAGATGCATGCTAGACTGATTGCACCTTAACCTTGCAAAATTTGATATTATACGTGCACTAAAACTAACTTAGACAGCTTGATGCTATGAATGGATTCATATAACTGATAGATTGATATAGTTGAACATAGATGCATATCCAAAACTATCATATATTAATGATCCTTAGACCAAATTTAGCATAGTTTGGGGATATTTTACAGTTGTAGGAAGATACGGATGTAAACTGGGATTCCTTGTGTGAAAACGTATGTATGGATTGTCTTAAATTAATAGGATAAAATTGGGAAAAAAATCTTAAGTTGGAGGTCAGTTGGCATGCATAGGTGTTTAATGAGGGATATTGCACTAATCATGGTAGAAGAATATATAAACGACATCTCTTCGTAGTCTTTATGACTCTAGTTACAAGTATACCAGGGTACTTACAACTTGGTGCCCTAAAATATCTGATTTGGAAGTCATCGGCCAAAAGCTCGTTACGTGGGGTCATATAGAAAGCTTAAGGGAGAGAGTGTGAATTTTTTTTAAAAAAAAAAATAGGTGCATGAAATAGAAGACGCATCAAATGCTCTAATTAAGCCTCAAACACTTATTTGAGAAGATTTGACTTTTAATAAGGGATTATTAGCTTAGTCTTGTCCTATAGGTCAACAATCAAATAATTAGAGAATCTTTGTTTATTGATATATTGACTTACAATTAGTAGAGTCCACCTGAACTAGAAAGGATGATGATAGTAATGAAAATTTCAACATTAGATTACACACTGGAAAAGAGTGAAAAAAGAACAAATTTGAGGGTGTGTGAATCATACGAGAGGTGAAAGGATATATTTGACCCCAAATGGTCGGGAATTGAAGCAACTTGTAAATTTATGATTATCTATTTAATTCTTCACGCGCACACACACACACATTAGTTTTCCATTGGAAGAGTCGATAACGGTTTGGTATTGTGACTTTGAAATAATTTGTAGATTTAGTACTATAATTTCAAGTACTAAGATAAAAAAGTTAGATTGTCTAACCAAATAGTTTTTCATGTTTGTGTGTTAGTTATTATTTAGTTTATAATTTTGTTTGAGGACAAATAAATGTTTAGGTTTAGGGGTATTTGATAAGTGTATTTTATACACTTATTTGAGGTCCTAAAATATCGATATTTGGTAGTTCTTTTGACAAAATATATCCTAAATTGTTGTATTTTATATTATATAAGTAAAACTCAATGATTGAACAAGGATTCGAAAGAAAGAAGCAAAAATTGGTGAAAATGGCAAAATGCGAAGTTTGAGGATCAAATTACAAATTCGATAGTTGGTTTGGACCACAAGATGATACTTTGAAGATTGCTAGTAGACAATTGGATGGAATTAGAACTCAAAAAGGAATGAAATATTATCAAAATCAATTTCCAATCGCACATGTTATATTCCAAATTTTTAGCTGATTATTGAGACCGATTTTTGGCATAGTAAATGTTCGAATTGAAAAAATGTTATTTCTATAAATCTTGTATCCCTTTGACCTATCTTTCTAATGCACTTTGAGTTGACTTAATCGGATATCAGGAGAGAATGTTATGACCAGTGTTCTAAAATGCGTAATGCGTTGCGTTGTGATGCATTGAGGTCGAGAATCAAGAATCACAAGTGTAAGCGTGTCAATGCGTTTTTTATATTTAAAAATAATAATTTTTTATATCATATCAAAAAAAAAAATTCACAATGGGACGTCTCAATGTGCGCCTAGGCGCGCATAGGCTCTCTTGATGCTCTTATGCGCGCCTATGCGCGCATTTTCGCGCATTGAAACGCATAGGCGCGACTAAGCGGTCAACAAAAATCGTTGACCGCATTTTTACGCGCATTGCCCAATTTGACGCGTTTTTTACTCACGTCGCGCCTTGGTGCATTTGCGCGAATTTTAGAACATTGGTTATGACCATAATACTGACTACTGTGCAGAGACAGAAAATCCGCATGCAAAGGCAAATTTCCTTATTCGATTGGAACTCCTTTGGAAGTCAATTTGAACGTGATTTTCAACCAATTTTTGACTTCTACAAATACATAACAGTAGAATACATATTGAGAACTCTCATGTACATATTATACTCTATTATTCATCAATTATTATCATCAAAGGAGAATAATTCATAGTTGTTGTGAGAGAATTGAAGGAGATTTGCAAGAATTCATTCAAGTAAAAATTCAAACCTAATTTTTGGGTAAAGAAGAGAAGGCGCAAGTGGAGATTTATCAAGAAACTATTAAAGAGATTCAAGATTTCAAGATTCATCTTCATCTTCTCAATTTATCAATAAT
>CAIGRM010286491.1:0-13184 GCA_903798335.1 Fraxinus albicans | reverse complement strand
CAAACACTATTGGCACTACTACTAGAGCCTTCTATTTTGCATTTGATTTAAACGGCTTTACGGGTTTATGTAAGATCAATGGAGATGACAACGAAAAAGATTTTAACCTTTTCGTTTCTTATTGAATATCGTAACATTGCTCACTATCATACAAAGAAAAACTAAAGTGAAATTCCTTGTTGATATATATGTAATCGATTAGCTGATGGGTCAATTGTATGCCACTTGTGATATATGTAGTCAATATTGAAATATACACAAACCAAGAATTACTCACCATTGAAAATAAATGACTTAATACACGTAACTAGTGTATTATTGTGCACTTATTTAGGCTATTAAATCAGAATATTTGTTGGTTATTGTAATGAACAGTGACTTAATTCGATGCGAATTGTGATTTGTAGGTAAAAATCGATGATTATGGGAGAATTGGAGAAAACGAATGAAAAATTGGTTAAAATGCATCAAATCCAAAAATTGAGGACTAAGTGGAATAGCTCGAAAGTTGTTTCGAATCTCAAGATGAAGATTCGAAAGTTCTATCAATCAAGTGGAAAAGAAAAGAAGGCAAATGACTGAAAAGATATGAGGGAGGACCAAAGTGTACTGTGGAACAAGTTAAGGGACCAAATTATAAAATTTGTCCCCAGTATAGACCCATGTGATCGCATGGTGCATCTGCAGGAGGACTGAAGCCAAACTCATTGTACCATGTGATAGCCATGCCATCGCATAGCTTTTCGATTAGACAAATTTTCTTTCCTATTTTTGGATTCAACTCTTTATGGTATGATATCTCCAGCATCTATTTGACTTAGAGGATGGCCAGAACGTAGAGGACCTTGGTTTTATCATGGTTTGAGCAAAAAAGAGAAATTTTACATAGAAGGGAGATTTCAAAGCTTGGATTGGAAATTTTAGTGAAGATTTTGAGTTCTCATTCATTGTATTAGAAAAAATATTGAGTCTAATTCAACCTAATAAAACCTGCTTATTAGGGGAGGATTGCCCTCACCTTATTAAGTGGATCGTGTAAATATCACCAGCCACTGTGGGACTCCAATACGTCTCCTCACGCACAGTGTGGACCATGCCAAACAATTGTGAATAAATCGATATTGGGTGCATCCAACATTGCAAAATTGAGTCTGCTCTTATACCATATTAGAAAAGATATTGAGTCTAACTCAACCTAATAAAATTGACTTATTAGAGGAGGATTGCCCTCACCTTATTAAGTGGATCGTGTAAATATCACCAGTTAACGTGAGATTCTAATACATCGTATTCTTAGACTTGGGTGACGTTGTTTCTTGTTCTTTTGTGTGTTTTTCATATAGAAATCTAAGCTAAACACTTTTATGTATTGGGTGGATGATGAAATCGTTGATTTATAGTTTTTAATTCAACACTTATCGTTTCTTTAGTTAATTCTTGTGTTTGTGATTGAATATGTTTTAATTATATTTTGTTTTAATGTTTGCGCACCATTCGGACAAATGAGTTACTTATTTGTAGTGTTGGAAGACTCGCAATAGGTAGAACATTTCATACTTAACACATGGACAATAGATATTATGAATAATATTTATGGGGTGTGCAAACGTGTGAGATAGTCGTGCGATTGAATGCATGCTTTGCATATGAATTTGGACTAGAAATTGGATTGGATCGTATTAAGCACGTGTTTAATATACCTTGGAAAAGAATATTAGATATCAATGGACTATCGATTGGCACGAACACATTAATAACACTAACTTATATAAGTCGAGAATTGGAACTATAGATCAGTAGGTGGAATCAGAAATCCAATACATCCATCTCGTTTTTTAACAAAAACCAATATTTTATAGCTTTCATAGTTTAAATTAGAATAATAACTAAAACAACTCTTTCGCGTTACAATAGATTGAATTTGACGGTAATTAGTACACTATAATTGGACGTTACTTCTTGTGGGACGATGTACATAATCATTACGTATTATTTGTCAACGATCTTGTACGCTTGCAAGATTTGTCTGAAAAGTTCGATAGATAATGAGAAAAAGAGAGATGATCTAAATCTAAACGTTTTCTTGTAACAATCGAGCCAAACTAAATCTAAGAGGTAATCTATCTGTCAACCATTTAAACACAATGCTTAATAGGTTGAGGTGCATAAATGTGACATATTTGCCTTGCTCAATACCTCACAAAATATGAAAAGAAAGAGATGTAAAAAGATCCACTTTGAGTAAGACTCAAGGCTAATGAGAGCAGGTCAAGAGCAAGATAGCATAAAATTATATTCAATCAGCACCATAGTTGACTTAATTGTGGGTATGAATTGAGATCTCTTAAAGTGTCATACTCACAAGCAACGATTGACTAAAACTTTTAAACCAAGTTGAGACGAGGATAAAAAAGTCGTGAAAATTATTCAGTTTCTGATGTAAATAAGATTCATGACCAAAAGAGATCAATGTGATAACTTGGACCTTTATTACCAAATAGAATGTTCAGATGCACTCACTGATTTTTTTTTTTTTTTTTTTGACGTTGGATTCAGTATTTTAAGTTGCATGTATTCGTTTTAAGCGATTTAAAATTTCTTGGAAATATTGAAGTGCGGCCGTGATAAATATANGTAGGAGCCAGCAGCAGCTATCCGCTAGCGAAGCCACGACCACTCCGAAGGGGCGGAGGCCCGAACACTGTGAGTGCACACTAGGTAAATCCCTCTCCATGTGCAATAGCCCGCAAACCACACAGTTGAGGTATATCACACTAGACAAGTCTGGTGCGACGGGCTCGACCGAAGAAATGTTGGCAGAGGATTCAAACTCGTGATCTTTGGTCTCCGCGTTCACCTGCTCCACCAACTCGACCTCCCCCGAATGGGTAACTGTCACCGATTTTTCTCTTTACAATGGAGTAATTCTGAATTCGAGTATAGAAGCTAAGGCTAGGAGTCAGTTGCTTTTAGTATCTCTTGCTTCTTTGGTTAGTTTAGTACGAGTGGCAGGCGCAAACTGGCACAGGCAATATATGTAATGATAAATAGGCAATTAAAATAGTAAAGTCAAGCTTTTGCCAGAGTATGAGTCTTTTAAGTATCCGTAGCATTCATAACCTATTCTAATAGGCGAAGAAACATTATCAAAAATATTTTAAAACACAACTAAACTCAAATGTCGCATTCATGTTTCATATTCACATATGTCAACTTGTTACCATTATGAAAATTTTTAAAGTGAATAATTTTATGACTTTTAACAATAGAATATAATTTCGAATTCGAACAAGCAAGCTCACACAAACTATTACATCAAGTGAAAAAATTGATTTTTCGTGCCCATTCTTGAAATCTGAAATAATGTTTGAGGAGTGTTGCCCTGAATAGAAAAACGAATTTTTGGAGTAAATCATACACGGTTCTAGGATGGGGCAATTGTGGTCAAGTACGGTTCCCTTTTTTTTAGGGTACTCCCAAGAACGAATTCAATGTAGATGGAGTGGGGCCTGTAGCTCAAAGGATTTGAGCACGTGGAACTATGGAGTGATATACTACCAAGGCTGGTAAAATTAGTTCAATTTCTACCGTGATTGAATATAAGTTGGGAGTGTTTTACTCATCTTCTAAATCATTTTTTTTTATGGCCCCATTTTGTGCTATATGTCTCAATTTTACGTATCTTTCTACATTTACATTAATCTAAGCCCCACTAAACATTTTTTTTTTTTTGTTTTTGTCTCATCTTCATCACTTTGGATTTGATGTATGGCTTAATCTTACTTTTAAGTAGCGTGTTAATATGGAGTATCAAAGCCGTAAATGATGCGTGGTGAATAACACAATATTAAGTAAAATCAAACAATATGTGAAGAACAAAATTATAACTTTTTCTCTTTTTAAATATTGTCAGTGTGTTTTCAGTGCATTATATTCGACTCGATAAATATTATTTTAGTCCGATATAATATTTGGTACAAATAGTAAGGGATAGTTTATAAAAAAAATAAAAAAAATAAATAAAGAGTGTGACAACCGATCCAAGTTATACCATTAAGAGGAATAGTTTAGGAAAAAGAGTTTAAAGGGTTTGCTTGAAAGCCAACCGAATCTTGTTGGTTTGCCTCACTTCCATCTACTTCTCTCTCTCTCTCTCTCTCTAAAAATAGTATACTTTTCTTTAAGTTTAAGAAGACATGAAGTGATGATGCATTATTTAGTGTTACAACATACCTAATTTTTGTTTTCTACATGAAAAAAAGACTTCTTAATTTTCTCCATTACGATGAATTTTTTTTATCCCTTTAAAAGTAAAAACTCAGCGTGACATAATTTTTTATCATGACATATTTAATAAGATAAAATGTACGAAGTTTATTAAAATGAAAATGAAAATCAACAATTAATTTTAACCACACATTCATTAGATCCGCAACTTTTCAACAATACATACCATTAACGTCTATTAAAAATCTGATTTTTATCTAAACCAGACAAAGGCATATTAAAAATATTATTCGTTATACGCTTCTATCTTAAATATCGTTGCACTTTGTTAAAAAAAACACTTGTTCAAGTTGGAAACGCAAGGAATATTGGTGGCCACAGGCTAGTTCATGGTAACTGTCGACCAGGTTGGATTTGAACTCCAAACACTTTAATACAATTGATTATATATACATACACCCACATACAGATGACCCATTCACAGTTTCTCTCATCTCACTCTCCGCTTTCTTACACTACTACTTAGTGTCCTTTCCAAGTCTTGTTCTGAATTCTTGTTCTTCTCTCTT
Source organism: Fraxinus albicans (assembly GCA_903798335.1). NCBI lineage: Eukaryota > Viridiplantae > Streptophyta > Magnoliopsida > Lamiales > Oleaceae > Fraxinus > Fraxinus albicans. Next base: position 8,388 of record CAIGRM010286491.1, on the reverse strand, counting down.
ATCTATTGAAACTTGTAACCTCTTTTGGGTATATGGAAATGGAGATGACAGAAGAGTTTACAAAATACAAGGATCAAATGATCCTTAAAAGAAAGCGTACAAAGCCGCTAAGGTCATCACACTCTAGCTCATCGAGCGGTGGTGGTTGTGGTGGCGGTAGAGGCGGAAATGAGTTCCGTTTATTGGTTTCATCTCCCACAACCACAACAACATCAAGTGGAATATCTACAAGTACTGAGGAAGATGAAGACATGGCCAATTGTCTAATTCTTTTAGCCCAAAGTGGTGACAAGGTGGAGAAATTTAGTAGCCAAAAATTCTCAGAAATGGCCAATATAACACATGGAAAGGTTGGCATCTATGTTTATGAATGCAAAACTTGCAATAGAACTTTTCCATCATTTCAAGCTTTAGGTGGGCACAGAGCAAGTCACAAAAAGCCCAAGTCTTCATCAGATGATCAGAAAAAATCATCACCGTTCGATCACAAGGACGAAGAAAAGACATTGCTCATCACTAGGCTTAGTCCACCACCTTCGATCCAATCATCAAGCAAAGTTGATATTAAGCCTAAAATCCATGAGTGTTCAATATGTGGTTCAGAGTTTTCATCAGGACAAGCATTGGGAGGTCACATGAGAAGGCATAGGACAGCATCAAATACTAGTAGAAGTGGCACCGATGATTCTGAGAAACATAGAAATATTCTTGCTTTGGATCTTAACCTCCCGGCACCACCGGAGGATGATCACCGGCCGGATGAAAAATTTCTTCTCTTCTCATCCCCGGCCTTAGTCGATTGCCACTACTAGAAAACAAGAGTTGACATTGATTCAACAGCTAAACAAATTGTTTCACATTCTCTTTTTTATCATAATTATCAATTGTTATAATTCATAATTCATTAATATTGTCGTTATTAATTCTTTCTTTTTAAGTCTTTCTTGCTTTTTATGTTATGTTGAAAGCTGAATTCTTTGAGTAAGTAACAAAATACAGTTCACGGTTGCTTTCATTCACGAAAAGTTAGTGATGAGTCTCATTATTTTATTTTTTATATTTATTTTCTCTAATTTCTTTTGAGTGGAAAAGGGATTTCCAACCCTCCACAAAGTGTTAAAGAACGTGTAGTGTGAGTGAGATAGAGAAAGGGATAGCATAGCATGGACATGGTTAGGCATAACCAGCACCACAACTAAAGTCGTGGATTAGGATGTCTTTATTTTATTTTCGTTACAAATAAAAACTTCATTTGTCTGTCTGTTTCATTAAATGACAAAGAATCAAGTGGATGGAAAGATGGGTTGGTAACTGCCTATACATGTGTGTATCCACCTGTATTAATATATTTTTCTATGTAATACTTCAACCTTAAGCTTTTTTTTATTTGTTATGTTTTGACAGTTTTAAGTAACTCTCATCCCACCAATTCACACCTACATATTCAGCTGAATTACTCCTAACATTTCAAGTTTCTTAACTAACACACTACATGTATTATCCACTCATTTCAAAACTGCGTTCAAGACTCACTTGACAGTACTTTAAAAAAGTTAAAAGTTGGTTATGAGATTAGGAAGTTATTTTTGAACATATTTTGATAATTTTCTAAAAATATTTTGGCCGACTAGAAGAATTTTTAGTTGAAGCCGATCATATGCCACACGGACCCTTAGTATAGTGAACGTGTATGTCCCATCTAATTCTTTCGACTACTAAACGACTCAATTATTTAGATAATTGACTTTTTTAAGGCTTAAAGGAGGAAGCTTATGTGCCAAACGGACGCTTAGTATAGTGAATATGTATGTCCCACCTAATTGTTTCGACTATTAAACAACTATTATTTAGATAATTGACTTTTTTAGGGCGAAAAGGAGCTAAAATCAGAAAAAGAAAAAGAAAAAGAAAAAGTAAAGAGAGTCTATATGTTAGGAGAAATTAGGTAGAGATTACCTTAGAGCTCCACCAGATAATGATGGAATTAAATGTGATTAAGGGTCCATTTAATGTTGTGTCAACTGCCATTAAAAATTAGTTGATAAGTTATGTAATACAACACTCTGAGGTGGGCTTAGTTAATAATTCTTGGAGTGTTTGTTATGTTCACATTTCATTGATTATTGTTAAGGCAAGCATGTGGCCATGTCTAAATACATAGATAGTGGAAGTGATTAGAGGATTCATTCAAAAAAAACACATGTAGCTTGGGGCTACCTTGCCAAAATACACCTCTTATATTGAATTTATTTTTTCGAAAAATTAGCATATTAGGTACGTTGGATTTGGTGTCTATTGTACAATTATTTTCTAATGCAACATATTAAACGTGTCACATTGATCATCTTTCTTGGTCGTCCATGGTAAGGGAGTCGAAAATTAATATATAGTCACTAGAGATGGTAAAAAAAATCCGCACCACTAGTTTGACGGGGTGGGTCTCAAGTCGCGGGGCGGGGCGGAGATGCCCTGCCCTGAACCCTCATGAAGAAAAAAAATTTATTTTGGACATTTTTTGTTTTGAGTATTTGCTTTGGATATTGATGTTTAGAATTTTTATTTTAACTGAAAATAAAAAAAAATAAAAAAAAAAAACTGGGCAGGAAATGGGGGAGGCCCGCGCCCCGCCCCGTCTAAGGCGAAGCAGGGCGGAGAACCTGTCCCGTTGCCATCTCTAATAGTCACGTACTTAAACACAAAATCTTATGTAAATGAGGTCTCCCTTTGGGTATTTTCAATAACTTGGCCATTATATATTTGGCTAAATTTAGGCATTTCATACTTCAAGGGTCATTATCAAGTGCTTCCACTAGAGTGCAGTTTTAGCTCATTCGAAGTAATCGTGTGGACAACTCAGCAAAATACATATTTGAGGTGGCAACCATTACGACTTGACACGTGGTTGGTTGTCGAAAATTTAAGCTTCTAAGTGAAAAATTGCCTAAATATTTGTAAATTTGTAAACTAAATTGGATATTATCATGTAGTAGCCCGACTTAGATATTGACTTTCATTTCTACCTAAGCATCCATAGTGTTATAAAACATTAACGATTGAACAAAAACGCTAAAACACACGTGTGTGTCCGTATTCTACGTTTACTATGTACGAGACAGTGCAAGATGGGGGGTAATGGTTATTGATAGAAACAATACGATATGGAGTTGGTGCAGCCTGTTATTTGTCCAAAATGAATGACATTTGCCGGCCATTTTAACTACAAAGTACAACATTAAAGGAATAAAAATTATTACTAATTTTCTTAACCTAGTGGAGTTGACTTTTTTTTATTTAAAATAAATAAATAAATAAACTAGAAATGACAGTTAACTAATCTTTCAACTAAATTGAATAGGTAAAAATAAAAAAAGATTGCATTTTAAAGGTTTAAAATAAAGTCATCTCCTTCAATAATTATTGTTGTATTGATGATCGAAATATTGTTACACCATTGATCTTTTCTTTATAATTATTGAGAATAATAAGCGAGTAAATTATTTAAGAAGGCAATGAGTTTAACAAAATAAAAAGACTCAAGAATTTTGAGTTGACTTTAATTGTTCATATACTTTTTTTTAAGAATTTTCTGCTTGTACAGAAAATTTCTTACCAGAAATTGTACAGATACTCACATGGGGGTGGGCCCCATGAAAATTAAATATTGTAAAAAAAATGGTGCCCGCACCCCATGTGTGTATTCTGTATGGCTTCTGTTTTTTTTTTTTTCCAGTACATATAGACATTCTCGTAATCAAGTGATGAACTATATGTGCACATATATAATAACATTTGAGGGTTGTTGGACAAAGTATTTAATAAAAATTTTAGCAAATTTTGATAAAAATTAATAAAATGAGTGGTTGAAAAATTGATAAATGTTGTGAATCAACTTAAATTTGTTGATAAAATTAATTGTTGACTTTAATCTTAACTTTCTAATAATTTTTTAAGTTATACCAACCAAGCACTTAGATTACTGACTCAACTTCGATTATTGGTTTCACTGGCAACAATAATTTCATTTTTTCTTAAATTTATTTGAACTACAAAGTCAATAAAAGAGCAAGGTCTTTGTTTTCTTGTATTTGCGATCACGGACTTTTAAAATATGAATGATTCAATTGCACATTCATTTACTATATTTTTTATGCTAGCTGCACCAGATCAATGCCTCAAACTTATACGAGTATGCATCTACGTCTGTGCATATGCAAGCAAAAACAATCAACCCCAGTCGAGTAAGTTTAAAAAAATGTATTGGTCGGGTTTACTCTTATGAGGTCGACCATTTGGAAAGACCTGATCAGTTTTACTGAGCTGAACAAACATCTTCTATTTGGATCTGGAGATCAACCTTCACATGCCTCGGGCATCTAGGAGCTCAACTAGTGGCATTTGGCAACTCGACACTTTTAGCATCTAGCCATGAGCTAGTATACGACTTCGAACATGGAAGTCCCTCGTTCTAAACAATAACATCACTATGCCACTATAGTTTTAAGTATAACAATAGTCCTCAAGACCAGCTATCCATTTATGTCTAGTTTGAATTTCTAATTTGTGTTCACATCAACTGCTAACTAGGTGACAATGTCAACTTTTATTGGGATATTGAGTAGAATAAACCCTTAGACCAGACCATATACTAAGTAATGTAGAGAAATGGACCTTCGATTTGGTGGAATCCAGGCTCAGTTCAACTTACTAATGTCAGACCACAATAAAACAATTGACTCCAACTCACAACTACTACTATAACTTTTGGTTGCCACTTCTAATATAATGCAAGGAACACAAGTATGGTGATATATGCAAAAAAATGCCACAAAGGCAGAGAGAAGGCAAAGGCACAGTTTCTCTCCAATATATTCACAAAGCGCACACGTTTCCAACACTATGAAAATTGGTATATATAAGTTAGTTTATCTAGACATGGGCCAATATTATCCACTAAATTGGTCAACACTAAGATAATTGAGTCATCACATTAAAAGGACCATCCAAAAATTATAGTGGTCATGAGCAACATTAACTAATTAAGTTGCTTCCAATTGTCCGAATTGTTTTCGGGTTGAGCCTATAAATTCATGGTGTTGATAGTTATTTCATTCATTGGTCGAGACTTATGAAATATAATCCAAACTGTATAACATCATTGCCCAAAATTTATTGGGTATCAAAACCCAACAAATATCCACCTTGATACCAAATCAACCAGCAAACAACGAAAATACAAAGTTTATACTTGTATATCAAGGTAACCAATAAAATTGGAATCACAGACCTTATCTCGAGCTTAGGACTCGAAACACATATCATACCTGCTCAACGTACTTACTAGGGCTAAGGTAACAAACAAATACCCAAGTAGAAGCAGATAATCACAATAAACAATCAAGAACAATTAATCATGTGATTAAGATATAACATAAGATAACTCATAAATCAAGCACACGGCCAACACATATGCAACAAATGCATAAATAACCCTACGAAAATATCTCCCACACTTATCATATTCCATTCCGTGTTGCTCACACCTCGAGAACACATATCTTCTTTTATCACCCACAATGCTCATTAGATTGATCACTCAACTCGTGTCTAACAGGCAGACATCTATAAATCCTAAGTTCTCGGGATAATCCTCTACATCACTTCTCCCAACCTAAGTGGATAGTAGGTCCTCACCTAATAGAAGTGATAGAAGTATCTCTCTTACACTTGAATTGATCAGGATTTCTTCATAGATAAAATATTTTAACATTTAATCACCTCTACACTCGTAATCCAAATGTCACACTCCACATATTCAGTGCAAACCACCAATGTACTCCTAGACGTCTATACTTCATCTCACCAATAGACATACAATACACTGCTAATGCATCTTAACTCACAATGCATGCAAACAATTACACCAAGTAATTAAATTGCTCTCAAAATTAATGCAAACGCACATATCAAACATATTGAAATGCACGTATAACCATGCAGCAGAATCATGCAATTACACACATGCAGAAATGATTACACACGGATACATATGCAGTAAATAGGTTTACTTTCAATAAACTTCTCGAGGGTTGTTACTCGACCTTATAGCCACATTCGTCTCATCTCTCATCTTACCCTTCTGCTTATCCTTCTTTTTGGGATAGTCCCTAATAAAGTGTCCAACTTTACCATAATTATAACACCACTTGCCAATAGACTTGTAACATCTATTGCCCTTCTTCTTTCCACCATCATCATTTGAGTCACTACTGTCTTGGGCTCTACCCAAATTCATTTGCTTAAATTTCATTCTACCACTCATCATATGTAACTCACAACTCCTCTTATCATCTTTTTCTACCTTAATCTCCATCTCCTTAGTCCTATGAGAATATATGATAATCTCGGGTGTTAAAGTGTCTCTACCATATTTAATTGCATTCTTAACCTCTCTATATGAATCAGATATAGAATTAAGTAAAATAATAGTCTTATACGTTTTAGACACTTTCTCCTAAGAATTAATGATATTTTGAACAAATTTGTCGAAAATATCCAGATTTTCATTAAGATCCTTTGAATGATCAATTTTAAAACTGAAAATTATTTCAAGCAACTGCAACTTATTAGGAGTAGACTCAAGTAAATATAAGTCATCCAACTTTTACCGAAGTTCTTTTGTAGAATAAAATTTTCCAACTTTTCTCAAAATAGTGTCAAATATGTGTAAAATAATTGAAGTGTAAGTAAGTTCATCATATTCTTCTTTTTGTACTTATGTCGAATTTGTAGAAAATTTGCCATCTATGATTTTTGAAACTTTTTGTTGAATAAAAACTCCCTTCATCTTTTGTTGCCAAATTGAAGAATCCTATTTGCCATTGAAAATTCCAACTTTGAAATGTGAAAATATTTTAAAAACAAAACAACCAAAGTGCATAATTAGATAATACAAAGTAATCCTAACATCACAATATACACCATTTTAGATTCTCAGTGTTTTGTTAGGCTCAAGATCTTAGGATCAAGGAAATATTCAAACGGGTCAAGTTTAAGTGTTCTAACAGAATAATCAATGCAACACGAAAGTATGTCAACAAAATTCAAATTCTCATGTAAAGCAGTCTCACACAATGACTAAACAACAGTTAAAGCACAAAAATAATTACCAACTTGCGATCAAAATCCACACTTCAAATAGAGCAAATAATTACTAAATTTCTAGCACAATCAGTCTTACCCCACACGAAGAACCTCAATCCTAATGTCACCCCATACGATGACGCTCTAATGCTGAAATTTAAATTGGGATAAGCCAATTTTCAGAGAGGGCCAATCTAAGTCCGTAAATAACGAAAGATGCGAATTTACAACTTTAAGGCCACCACTATTCGCTATAAAATCTCCAACAACTGTAGCAACCAATCGAAGACCAAACTGAATCACAAACACGCGGGGCAAAATCGTCTCAATTTCATTGTAGTACTGAAAACTGAAAACAAACACCATCGCAGGGTCTATCTCGTCATCTGGATGAAATTGTCTGAAGAAACCATCACCGAAGAATCCCTCAAGCACCTTTACGTGCGGTGCTAGAGTTCTACGCGTAGCAGCCACACTCTACCGTCGATTACGCGCCACCCACCTAGGTGCGCCTCAATCTGCCGAACACACCGGTGGTCTCCGTTTGTCCAACATGTAAGTGGTTTGGCCAGAAAACAGCAAAACAGATCCGGCAGCCTTGATTTTCAATTGGACATATTCTGGAATCAGTTTTCTAATTCGTTTTTTGCTATTTTTCAAGCCGATTTTCACCCCAAAATTCGCAGATTCTCACATATCCAAGGCTTTGATACCAATTATAAAGAAATTGACCTTCGATTTGGTAGAATCTGGGCTCATCTCAACTTACCAATATCAAACCATAATAAACAATTGACTCCAACCCATAACTACTACTATAACTTTTGGTTGCCACTTCTAATATACCGCAAGGAACGCAAGTATGATGGTGTTTGCCAAAAAGGCCACAAAAACAGACAGAAGGAGACGAAAACAGCCACAATTTCTCTCCAATATATTCACAAAGCACACACACGTTTCCAACACTATGAAAATGTGTATATATAGGTTAGATTAGGCTACCTAGATTTGAGCCAATATTATCCAACAAATTGATCAACGCTAAGGTAATTGGGCTAGCACATTAAAATGATCATTCAAGAGTTATAGTGGTCATGTTTAACATTAACTAATTAAATTGCGTCCAATGCCCGAGTTGTTTTTGGATTGAGCCTATAAATTGATTGTGTTGATAGTTATTTCACTCATCAGCCGAGACCTATGAAATATAATTCAAACTGTTTAATATCATTGCCTGGGATTTAGAGG
>CAIGRM010286429.1:0-10336 GCA_903798335.1 Fraxinus albicans | reverse complement strand
CCGTCCGTCTTGACACCTCTATCCTTATGTATTGTGTACTGTACTTGGTTGAAATCCTAGTCCAGGGGTTGTTGATTTCAATTGATAAAAAAAAGAAATGTCACATTTTTCCGAACACGTTGTGCACCGGCATCAGTGGGCATGTTCTAAGAATAAATAGTTAGGTGGTCAACTGCAGACTTTGTTTACTGTTAAAAGTCTACAAATATTTTTTAAAACTAATGCTTGATACTTATTATTTTTAAAATATTTTTTCTCTTTTTTTTTTTCAATTATATATTTTTCAATAAAATAATATTACATACAAATTCAAAAAAAATAAAAAATTCTTATTTTTTAGCCACACATTTTACTATTTAAAAAAATGCATTCTTCAATAAAAATATAGGGCTCAAACATTCTACAAGAAAACTAAAAATTTGAGGGGTTAAGAAGCTTTATCTTCCTTTTTTTCTTATTTCTTTTTAATAAAATTTCATACTTTATATTTTCTAATACTACTACGATTTTATAGTACTTTTTTTTTTTTTAGAATTTTAATCGGATCGAATTATATGTTGGAATTTCTGATACCATATTAAAATTTGAAATTTCATCTTAAAATGTTGACTATTAAGCGCTCGTGTTGACAATTTTTATTTGTGGAAAATAGAGTTTTGAATAATGAATTTCAAGAGAATGTGTGGTTAAAAAGTAAAAATTTTGAGTCTACGCGCAAAATATTTTACCCATGTTTGATAACCATTATTTGCGTAAAATTGAGGCACCGTTTGGTAACCATTATTCTAGAAAAAAATGCATTCTTTGTGTCAAGTCACACATTTTTTGTGGTTGAAAATGAAGGAAAAGTTATTGATGTGATGTAAAATACTATTTTAGTTATGAATGTGTGGTGAATGCATTCTTTGTGTCAAATCACACCTTTTTTGTGGTTGAAAATGAAGGAAAAGTTATTGATGTGATGGAAAATATTATTTTATTGATGAATGTGTGGTTGAAAATTAGTAGAAGAATGAGAATGAAAAAAAAAATGGATACCAAACAGAGGCTGAATTTTGAATAGTAATTGTTAGGAAAATGTGAAATTAAAAAGTAGGAAAAAACTTTAGGTTAACATGCATAATATTTTATTGTGTGAATGTGAGGATGGAAATGAGTATGTAGAAAAAAGTTTAAAAATAATGGTTGTCAAATATGTGGTTTATTGTGTGAATGTATGGTTAGAAATGAATACGTAGAAAAAAAAATTTGAAAATAATGGTTGTCATAATTCAAATCTTTATATGTTGATCTGAATTTTTATATTTATTTGATCTGAGATTTACCCTTTAACGGTTATAGTAGCTATAAGAAGATAAGATGATGAAATTAGCATTGATTGAGGAAGAATAAACTAGTAGTACATTCAACAAGATTTTACACTAGAAGAACTCATAGGGGGAAAGAACTCTTAAACAAGCAAGAATTATGCGGTCCATATGAATTTGATCTTTGTGCGAATGAAATTGAATTTTGTTACTATGGGAATTAGTATGGTAATTGGTAAGTCCAAAGTCAGAGAAAAATAAGAATAACCAATCACAATGAAATGAAATGTGATGATAATAGTGGAATATTTGAGATCATTAGTTCTTCCAATTATAATCGGGTTATAAGAACCATGTATAACTATTCGGTTGCTCCCCACTAACCCTTCTTACCTTCCTCTTCTAGTAGCCGCAAATACGAAAAAGTTACATGAAAATATGAAAAATGATCAATTTTTGAATAATGTACAGTTGAGAATTAGTATGAAAGAGAAATGATTCTCAATGAATTAAAATAAAAAAAAAAGGGTGTCATGTTTTTTTTTTCTTAATCAATGTGCATCTAAATTGAAAGATTAAAATCTGAAAACTAAAAGAAATTGGTTGTGGACTCAAACAATCCAAAGATCAAATTTAGGGTACTGCCACTGAAAATTTCTCTAAACTTAGGGTAAATCCCTCTAAGGGTCCCCAACCTCCTTTTGTGGCTCTAGGTCAATCCATATCCTCAATGTTTTAAAATTGTGTCCGCGTTATCCCTCTATTAGAATGTTAAAAGAACGCGCACTAGGCATGTGATAAATTATGATTGGTACGTCCAAAAATAACTTTCCTCCACTTCGAAAATCTTTTTGGCAGACATAATCTCAAGAAGAAAATTTTACATTTCTACACGACGTAGCAGAAGAAAACTTATCTACTTAATAGTTAAAGTGAAGGAAAATGATTTCTGGACAATTATACCCATAATTCATTTATCATATGAATACAATGTGTCCTTTAGTCTTCTAAATAGATGGTTTAAAAGATTTGAGATAGCAATTACCCGAACGGAATGTTGGGGACTTGATGTGGTGCAAATAGAAATGTTGGGGACCCGTATAGGAATTTTACCCATGAGCTTTTTTCCTTCTGAATCTTCAGTTTATTAAAAAAAACAAAAGTGGGTCAAAAAGAGAGAAATTCCAAACGCGTCCTTACGCACAAAAATTCCCGGTCAAAGTCGTTAATTCAATGTTCTATACATATCCGACGGCCAAACTGCATTTCTCTCTTCTTCTCAACCAAACCAAACCAAACCAAACCAAACCGTTGTTTTTCTCTATACACAAAAACAGAGCTTCAAATTCTGTCTATTGCTATATTTATGCAGTGAAAATCGGAGTACCAGTCCCAAATTCATCGCCGATCCTGATTCTTCCTTTATCACCTTCGCCATTATCACATTTTTCCTCGGTTCTTGCTCTCTGGTAAGAATCCCTCGCCTCACGCACTCCCGCTACGGATTCCTCTCAACTCTGTAACATTTCCATTTAGGTTTTCTTGATTGGAATTAATAAAGTGCCTTTCACGAATCCTTTGGGGTTCGTGGCAGGTATTTTAGTTGATTTTTTCTTTTGCTGCCATTTGTTTATTGTTTGGTACGTTATTATAGGTGAAGACGATGATGCTGTGTACTAATATGATGTAAAGATTTGGTGGTTTGTTTTTAGGGTTTTGTTTATTTTTTAGGGTTTGTAATTTGAATAAAGGGAAATCTTAGGGATGTCTTCAGCTGGTATAATTGCAATTAGGCCGGCATGTGAGGATTCTATGATTTTTTCACAACCCCCTTTGGCTGCGGACTGTCAAGAGTCAATTTTGATATATGTGGCTATGTCGGGGTCTAAGGTTCCAATGCAGGTCCTGGAGTCGGACTCCATTGAGTCTGTAAAGCTCAGGATCCAGACCTGTAAAGGGTTTGTAGTCAAGAACCAAAAATTGGTATGCAAGGGGAGGGAACTGGCGAGAAGCAATTCGCTGGTTCGCGACTATGGGGTTATAGATGGAAATGTTTTGCATTTGGTCCTGCGACTCTCTGATCTTCAGGTTATTAATGTGAGGACTTGTTGTGGGAAAGAGCTCACCTTTCATGTTGAGAGGAGTCAGGATGTTGGTTACATCAAGCATCAGATAACAAAGAATAGAAATTTGATAACAAAGAATAGAAATTTGGAGTCTGTTGATGATCAGGAGGTTTTCTGTAATGGTGAGCCAGTTGAGGATCATAGGTTGATTAATGATATCTGTAAGGATAACAATGATGCTGTGATCCATTTATTTGTGCGGAAGTCAGCGAAAATTAGGGCTAGACCTGTGGAGAAGAACTTCGAGTTGTCTATCTCTGCCCCACAGAAGAATGACGTGAGGGAGTATGATGTGGATATGGAAAATAGGCATGGGCACCAAACAGAAACTGAACATAATCTCTATATGCCAAGGAAGTCTCCAGGTATAGATATATTATTGGAGCCTGTGATTGTTAACCCCAAAATTCAATTGGCTCGAGAGATTAGGGATTGGATTGACTCAACACGAGATGGATTATGTAGCAGGAATTATCCAATTAGGTCTTTGGAGGGCACTGGGGGTACATATTTTATGCTGGATGCGTCTGGGAATAAGTATTTATCTATGTTTAAGCCAATTGATGAGGAACCTATGGCCGTGAATAACCCCAGAGGGCTTCCTCTGTCTGAGGACGGCGAAGGGTTGAAGAAGGGGACAAGAGTTGGAGAGGGTGCAATCAGGGAATATGCTGTCTACTTGTTGGATCATCCAAAGAGTGGTCGCCGCTCTTTTTCTGGTGAGCTTAGAGGCTTTGCAGGTGTTCCTCCTACAGTTCTTGTTTCGTGCCTGCACAAGGGATTTAATCATCCCAAAGGCGTGATTGCCAAGATTGGGTCCTTGCAAATGTTCATGGAGAACAATGGAAGTTGTGAGGACATGGGTACTGGTGCCTTTCCAGTTGAGGAGGTGCACAAGATTGCCGTGTTGGATATGAGAGTTGCAAATGCAGATAGGCATGCTGGGAATATATTGGTGAGCATAGGCCAAGATGGCCAAACTGTGCTAATCCCAATTGATCATGGCTACTGTTTGCCTGATAGTGTAAGACCACTTTCTTGCTTTTCATTCTTATTTTTTACTGTCAGTTTTACTCGGTTGTTGAAACTCCATGCACACATAAATTTTCTGGTTGGTAGCTTTTTTGTATGTCTAATTATGTGATTTGTTAAGTGTGTTGTGAGTCCGTCACTACCATAATATACTATTTCTCAGAAATATTTTTTGTCTAGTTCATGATTTGAACCTTGTTCTTGAAGCTGGAGAAATTTTTTTACACTAATATTGCTGTTTGATATATATGATTGTTTATTAGGAACATGGTGAATGCGTACTGAACAATGACATGGTCCAGAATCCTGCTGCATTCAACTGTTTGGGATATTTTTTTGCCTTTTTTTAGGTGACAATTTTTAGTGGACGCATGTAGACTGAAAAATAGGGAACAAAAAGAGGCACATTGTACAAAGACATAATCTAATAGCCATCAATATTCATATTTGTGGATACTCTGAATATTATTACAAGAGATAGTTTTGGTCATCTGCTATCTCTGATTGTGCATTACACACAAGTCACATTGACACAAGTGGACTAGTGCAAGGCTCGAAATGAAGTTTGTCTTCTTCAATCAACAAGAGAGTAACAGTTTCAGCATATAGATTTTTGAGTCCATAGTATCCCTTTTTTCTTCTTGGTGTCAACCAACTTCCCTATTCTTTTACCAAGCAGCTAACTAAATTCTCTCTCTAGTTGCTTCCCTATGAAGACCAATGAGCTATCTGGAGGATTGTCAGAAGAGCTATCTGTAGTTTTCATCTTGGTTGCAGCCATGCTCATTTCTGTGATTCACTTGGATCACGGCTATTGGAATTTTCCTCATTGTTAAGTGATTTGCGCGTGCTATAAATGAATTTTGGTAAATGAAAGCTTGTGCTTTCTTAAATGACGTCTCTACGTGTTATGCATCTTTCATTCATCAGCATTTATTTTCTCGTCCTTGCTGCAGTTCGAGGATTGCACATTTGACTGGCTCTACTGGCCACAGGCCCGCCAACCTTTCAGCATCAACACCCTCGAGTATATAAAGTCTTTGGATGCCGAGGAAGACATTGCCTTGCTCAAGTTCTATGGATGGGACTTGCCTCTTGAGTGTGCTCGGATACTTCGTGTTTCGACCATGCTTTTGAAGAAAGGTGCTGAGAAGGGTCTCACCCCATTTGCCATAGGCAACATTATGTGCAGAAAAACCGTGAAGAAGGAATCCATGATGGAGGAGATAGTTCAAGAAGCTTTGGATTCCGTGCTCCCCTGCTCGAGTGAAGCTGCACTCCTTGAATCCATCTCTTGCATAATGGATCGTCGTCTTGAGGATATCATTTAATGATATGAAGCGCTGAGAAATCCATGCACATATGAACATAATAGTAGTTGTGAATGTTATTCAATTTGGAGGATAATTCCCTTCTGATTCTTTACTTTTTACTATTGAAGCATTTAACTTGAAAATGACTTGGAGAGGTTTGAGTACAGGTTAAAATGCCTGGACTCACTTGTTGATAATGTCTCGAGTCTTTCTTGTTCAGAAGTATAACATAACTACTTACTTTTTATCTTTTAGAATTTTTAGTTTTCTCGTCGTCCGCAAGGAACCAGACGGGTAAATATTGAAGTTTGTAACTTGAAAATTGTTGAAAGTTATTCGAATGACACTCTGTTCTGATATTAATTTATTTTTGTTTTATTTTCCCTTAGTGCAATGTATTTGTGTATGCTTAAAACCTAGAGGACAAGTTTTCTTTCCGACCGTGACCGGACAAGATTCAAGTGAAATATAGAAGAGATGCATGTGATGAAATTACGGTTTTATACAATTCACAGTGTGATGTTACGATTTTGTTCTCATATTTATAGTTTGTTTAAATTATTAGTGTCGATGAGCAGAATTTTAATTTCATTTTTCAGTGATGGCTGCCAAACATGGTAATTGGCATTAAAGTTTAACGATTCCATGGTCATTATAGTCAATCATGATCAAGAGTGTCTTTACTTTCGCCAGAAGTCTCAACAGCAATTAAGAGCTCAATCATGATCACGAGTGTCTTTACTTTCGCCATAAGTCTCAACAGCCATTGGGAGGTCTTATTTTTTCTGAGATTACTGGCATCTTCAACGTAATTATCAAAATTCGATCCAAAAAATATCATTTTATTGAAATGAGAGTTGTGCACCTGTTGTTCTTGTCTAGTGAGTTCTTCCTTCAGGCGATCTTGTAAATCCGCGTGTGGTACGGAATGTTTTGATCCTTTTGTTTCGAGAGGAACAGGTTTTCTTGATATTGCAGCGTGACAGTGAATCAGTGACATTGGGCTTAGTACGACCCCTATCACGAATATGCTAAGGTAAAGGTCGATCACATTCTGATCCTGTCGATTCCTTTAGTTACCATCAATGGAAATTTCTCTGAATGGTAAAACAAAGCCTGTGAAAGCTTTCTTCTCAACAATAAGGTACGTAGAGTACTACGATTTAGATTCAACCTCTTTAGCAGACAAGGACTTTTTTGCTGGCGAAACCAGAGTCATCAGTGATTCGTTGAGCTAGTCTGAATTTCCAATACCTCGAGACATTGGTTGAGACAGAAGAACACACTTTTTTATGTTGTTGCTTGCCCAGATTTGAGAATAAAATAACAGAGTATTACGAGTTTGAGAATGGCAAATCGTTTGAACAGCAAGTGGAGCCAGTTTCGACACGCACTGTTTCTAACTTTGGAAAAGCCGATTTTACTTTTGATTTTGTTTCCAACGAATAGCACACTGATACATAATGCAGTTTGGAATAATTAACATTCCTTCAAAATAAAGAAAATAGTTGAACTGAATACAGCACAAACTTATAAATTCTCTACACATTGTACGAGAGGATGCCCGCTTGAGTGAATGGTTAGCAAGTGAAGAGAAACAAGCATATAGTGACACCAGCTTCCAAAGTAGACAGCGTTATTCTTACAATATCAGTAAAAGTGGTTGGGTAAGCTCGTAAATGAACTGAAAACTTGACCAGATACACGTACACTTTTTCCAGAATGTTGAAGATACACGATAGCAGTCTTAACTGCGGAGATTGGGTATGCATGCTCCACCATCTGGGTTTGTCTGTTCCTTCCATATTCGTCCTGTTACACGAAGCTTAAGCTCTTTCTTGTCTCCTCCCGAGAAAAACAGTGCCATGTTACTCTGTATAATCAGGCCATCATGGCTGTCTCGAACTTCTATGTGACTATCTCTGATGCTACGAGGGGTGCCTTCCCATATAAGTTTCCGACCATTTCCACCAACCTCCAAGCTGTAACTATAGTTTCGAGCCTCTATCTCGTCTCCCATGAATCGGAGGAAAGCCATGTAAACTGAAGCAGTGCCCAGTTGAAAAGCTTCGAAATGTAGGCAAAAATACTGGCCAAAACAATGGAAAACCTAAAAAAAGGAAGATGGAAAGACCTTCAGCACTCATAATTCATGAAGATGCAAAACTATGTTCAGAGTAAATTTGTTTTCGAGGTGTAGAACAATATCAAATGTAATACTGGCAGATAAAGAAAGGAAAATTAAAATAAAAAATAAACATTGACATGGTTTGAATGAAATTCATTATTCCAATTCATGTTGCAAAAGATCAAGTTTTTAGACATTTACACTAGCATCCTGTTCTATAACATTTAGTATCAGTGCTGATGCAAACGATGTCAAGATTCCGGAATATATCGACCAATGGGATTAGCAAATGACCCAAAAGGTGAAGGAACGTGAGACGGATCTCGACATTGTAAGTTGGCAATGGGTGCACGGCTATGCAAACGAACAGTCCTTTCTATTTTATTTATTCACATTTTTAATTCTTGCTATTTGGTGTGCTTTGATATTATTTGTAGAATTGGGGGTTCGTTTGCAATTTGATTATGGGGTTTTAATAAAACAAACAGTTCAGGTTCTCACTGTTAGTTGCCTTTTTGATATTTGAATAAAATATATTGAGAGATTCACAATTGAATCAACAAGTCTTAGACAATCCGCCTCATCAAGTACTTTGTGCGTTGCTGGAAATGTTCAAATCTAAATGAAATTTCAATGCAAACCTAAAGCAAATTTTATGGTGACCATTGACTGCTATGAGCATTGTAAAGAGCATATTGAGTAATGTTCCTTCAAAGATCATCATATTTGTTAGAGAGCCTTACTTCAATAACAGAAACAAGATTATTCAAATAAGAGGAAGTGAAAAGAAAATACTCACAGTCAGCATCCACGTGGCATTCTCTACATCTCGCGGATTTGATTTAACATAGCGATGATTAAATGTGCTTCCAGTATGCATATCCACCTTATGATCATCTTTCAAGTGAGCAACCAGATATTGAATATCTCCTGCAACCAAGCACTCTGATCCAGCATACGGGCAGTTGTAAGGCCTAAAATTACAAACGGCCTCGTGTTTCAACTTACTGTAATAGGGGAAGATCTCAGGGCATCCTAGGGAACGATACTTGCAAGGAATTTCAAGTGATTCAGCCACCTTTTCTAGCACTAAACATCTTATATCACCAAGCTCTTGTCTACAAGTAGGACATCGGTTGTGAACCCTAGCTTTACAGGTGGAACAGAGTGTATGCCCATTGTGGCACTGCAGTTAAAAACATAACTTGATGTTAAAACAACTCCCTAATCAAATTTGATTTCATATGAAAAAATTGCACAACAACAATAATCACAACATTGAGTAGTTCTACTTAAGGATTATGCAGTTGGTCTCCTAATCCACAAGTGAAAGGAATGCACGGTTTTGTTACATGCAAAAACTTGGAGAGACATCCCACAGAGAGAAAACAGCCAGCCCAAGTCCAAAATGAATAACAAAGTGCGAAATTCTGCAAAAGCGAGACTATAGGAAAATCTCACCAACTCCACCAAAAGACATGAGATGTTTGCAGTTCCTCATATTCAAAAAATATAAAAATATTTGGATTTATCATCTCCTTATTGCACCTACATCTGCGTCTGGTTCTTCTGTTTCAATTCACCAGGAAATTCAACCATCATATATATTCCCTAGTGATTGTTCAAATGTCATTTACATTAGCAGAATTGCAATACCTCAGGTCAGTGTCCCAAAGGGAACGAAACTTTGGGAGAGGAAAAACCTACCTTATGGTGTGTTTGAGCTATACTCACGTGGACACCATCTACTCAGGTCGATTTCAGGGTCAAGAAAATACATCAGGCCTAATGCTGGTATGCTAAATCATAAATCTATCTTTCAAGCTTCAACAACAGTCCTTCATGCATAATCTGTCCCAGTCCTTATGAATATTCTTCAATAATAGTTTGTTTTTATATTCCAACTGAGAAACATAAATAAGCATACATACTGATGACCTGCAAAACCCCAAAATATTCAGAACCAAACTAATTGTGTTCATCTTATCGGACACAAAAATCGTAGAAGATAAACATTCATATAGATCTCAGTTTTGAATGATCAATTCATTCAGCAGGATCACACTGGAAAATCCAATTTCCCAAATTTAGGCAATTTAACTATTCCAAAATAATTTTTCCATACCGATTAATTCCCCACTTTCAAAAACCAAAAAATCAACTCAGCACTTCTAACCATCGAAATCCCCACAGCATTCCAATTGCTTCAATCAGTTTCCCAAAGATAAATTTCTACTAGAAAATACGCATTTGGCCCAAATTCACAACGAAAGCTCTAATCAACATCCACCACAAAATAAAAAAGTATTAATTGCAAGACAGACCATAAAAGCCCTATTAACACATCAAAAAGCTAAAAAAAAAAAAGCAAATTAATTTCCACAACAATTGGCCAAAAAAATCCCCAAAAAAAAAAAAAAGAAGTTTGAA
>CAIGRM010286381.1:0-10416 GCA_903798335.1 Fraxinus albicans | reverse complement strand
TTAATAGTGTACGAAATGATCAATCGTAACAAATGTTACGACTTGTCAAAGTAGGCCGTTCAAAATTAGTATTTCGAAAATTTTGATAAAAAGCAACTTTTAAAAATTCTCCGACGATCGTACGCTAATCGAATGTGCAAATTGCTTATGTTATCTCAAAACTTATTTCGAGAACTACATTATACGCATATCGAATAGTTCAAACAAATATAAAAAATAGTTAAAGATGCGTTAAACGTGAGTCTTAAAGAAATGCGTCTAACTCACATTTTCTTTAAAAAATTCAATTATTTCATTAACATTTATTATTTTTGATTTACAAATTTCTTAATGTAATTTTCATCATTTTATATGGAATATAACATCAAAAGTTTTGGAAATTTTACATCAGAAAAATTTATATCCCATGTAAATTTTCGGATACAAAATTATATGGGGTATGATTTTTTTGGACGTAAGTGTTCGATTGTAAAATTTCTTCCAACTTTTTTGCAAGTTCGATTGTGCCCCTTAACTTTAAAAATCGACGTATGCCCGAGTGAAATAGAATGTGACGACTTTCTCAATAGAATATGGATGACAATAAATTAAGTCTAATTCTCATCGACTTCGGGAATTCTTTTTTACTACTTTGCATGGTTTATTGCTAGATCTGCTAAAGAAAATTGATAAATAATTTTTAACAACTTATTAGGTCGGGTTAGTTTTCCTCTAGCTCCTCCCTTTTGGAACCAAAGCCTACACATTATGTCTCAACTACATAACCAATTGTTTCCTTAATTTATCGTCGATCAATATCACTTTCATTTATTGACATATCACTGAGAAAAGCTTCAATGGGACGGTCTTACATTCACAAGTGGTAGAATTGTCCACTTAAATCACGATACTTCAGACCCCTCAAATCGAGATACCGCAATGTGCTAAATTTTCGGATACAAAATTATATGGGGTATGATTTTTTTGGACGTAAGTGTTCGATTGTAAAATTTCTTCCAACTTTTTTTGCAAGTTCGATTGTGCCCCTTAACTTTAAAAATCGACGTATGCCTGAGTGAAATAGAATGTGACGACTTTCTCAATAGAATATGGATGACAATAAATTAAGTCTAATTCTCATCGACTTCGTGAATTCTTTTTTACTACTTTGCATGGTTTATTGCTAGATCTGCTAAAGAAAATTGATAAATAATTTTTAACAACTTATTAGGTCGGGTTAGTTTTCCTCTAGCTCCTCCCTTTTGGAACCAAAGTCTACACATTATGTCTCAACTACATAACCAATTGTTTCCTTAATTTATCGTCGATCAATATCACTTTCATTTATTGACATATCACTGAGAAAAGTTTCAATGGGACAGTCTTACATTCACAAGTAGTAGAATTGTCCACTTAAATCACGATACTTCAGACCACTCAAATCGAGATACCGCAATGTGCAAGGTGGTAAGAGAAACAAAGAGGATGTGCAACGTCGAGGCCAAACAATGAGGGATTCGAGGTCTCAAGTGTTGTTATTTGAATGAACATTTCTACCACTTGTGCATATAATACCATCTTACAGAAACTTCTTCCACTCATCTTATTTCATACAATCATGTTATAGGTACATATTTTTTTTACAGGAAATTTTGACAGACAACACTTAACATGACAACATTGGAATATGGGAAAACCAAAAAAAAAAGGGTCATTCAAATTTGGCCACGTCAGCGTCGGTATCAATTATGTCAAGATTTTCGTGTACTTGGAGCATTATTGTATTTCATATGACCATGTGTCCATCTTTAACTCTTTATTCACTTTTCACTTGTGTATTCATTTCAATATAATCATGCATCCATCTCAACATCTTCATTATTATTTTTTGTAACATTGTCTCATTGATGTTAGCCTTCAATAATCCAACGCTTCGCGATACTCAGATTGTAAAGCATGGCCTTAGCAGACCTTGCTCCTTGTAATCTTTGTTGGACTTCAGATCGTACACGCAACCAAAACGTCTTCCAAAATTGGTTTCTATGGCACCAAAAAATTCTTGCAAATGTCAAGTTCTATTAATAGTGTTTGATGCACGTTAAAATGGAAAGAATGCTTTTTTTTGAAAATGAGTATAAGAATGAAAATGTGGCTCAAACAAGGGTTAAATCTCAATCAAGAGAGGGGCAAAAAATTTATGCTGGGTTAAAATATCGAAATGAGTTTAGTGTCTTACACTTGAGCCTGCAGAATCTTTTCCTTTGATATCGAAATAATTTGATTTCATGACTTCCCTAATAATATTACTGTCCATTGCACTAAAAACATGGGCACGAGTAATTATAATGGCATATTTTGTGTCGTGTACTGTTCAATCCAGTCCAATATTGTATACCGTGCCCTACCTACTACAAGTAAACTGCTCAGAAGCAACATCACACATGTTAAGTGCACACTATCACTTTTGAACAATAAAAATAAGAGATCTCAAGAATAAAGAGCAGGCAGATACATATTTCTGATTCTTAAGGACCCAAAAGAACTATCTGCTTTTCTAAGGTGTCCTACAGTGTAACCCTTGAACATCAGGGCTGAACTTGTTCCTAGTCCAACCATTGACAAGAAAAAACGATCTCCTTCCTCGGTGTAAAAGAAAATCGTCCCTATCTTATTTGAACATCAAGTACGCTTTGCAAAAATGTGAAACTGATTTTCCCAGAAAAATCGAAGTAAAAGAACTAACTTTGTCCTCGACTGAATCTTAACAAAGTATTTGTTGAGCATTTTCTTGGAGTTACCGCATAAAAGGAACCAAGTATCTCATCTCTGTTCCATTTCCATTGGACAAATAGTATATCTTCTTCCAGTTTTCCTCCGAAAATGCATCATGGCTTACTAGTCTTTGCCTGCCATAGATAGATAATTTTAAACAAACTTGAAAAGTAGAGAGAGTCAACGAAACTACATTTTACACATCACCATAACTAAAATTTTTGTAAACTTCCTTTCTTCTTCGAATATAGGAATTGGATAGGCTTAAATTTTAAGGGATCTCTTCCCAAAGAAATTTAGCATACTTTGAATAATTTTAAGAAATGCTTATATTATTCTTTGAGAAAATAATTATTTAAAAAAACAAAGTTAGGATAAGAATGTCTACATGCTCTAGGGTTTATTTAGACTTTGCCGGACAAATTTGATAAAGATAAAAGGACAAGATAGAAACATACAAGGAAAGCAAAGACAGACCACTGCTGTTCAGTTTTTTGGACCATATTTTGCATGAAAACAAAAAGAATGTAAAAAATTAGAACGTAGTGCCGATACCTTCCACAAGTAAATGACATTTGATCCCAATAGGGCACCCACGGTCACAGACCTTCCATCTCTTCTTTACTCTTATTTTTTTCATTTTACTTTCATTAATCTCAGTTCAGAAGGCATATATGAATTTAAAATTCCAGAGTTACCCTAGCTAATTAACATATCATAAATAACTATACAAAAAGGTCAAAGGACCAAATGAAGCTGTAGACACAAGAAATATCCGATCAGCAGATAATAATGACTTCCTCCGGCAAAATCTAAGATCTTAATTTAAAAATCATTTCTTGTATACTGATAATCAAATTAATGCCAAAGGGGATAAGTTCAGTTGATCAAACCTTAGATAGTAATGGCAAACAGAAGCAGCTTCATCCAAATTGTACCGAGGAAAATTGATGCGAGCATCAGTGGGAACATCTGGTAATTGTTGCCGAAGTTTCCCTACTGCAGTTGAATGAGAAAAGGCACCCACCATCATGTCATTCTCGTGAAGCATCGACCTGAACGCATTCACCTACAAAATGATATTTGACACTAACATCATGCAGCATTAATATAAAAAGGAAATTAAGAGTCGGGTCACCTAGAGCAAATAAATATATAAATAAATAAATAAAATTGATTCATATGCCTCCTTAAGTCAGAGCATATGACTGTCATATAGTCGCATCAAGAAATAAATAACAAACTGTAATTTGGGTTCTCTCCCATCGTTCTCCACTCAAGTGTACTAGTAACCAAGAATGCTAAAAATGATTCAGGGTTAACTGAACAGTCTTACTTGGCTTTCGAAAACAAAGCTAGATGTCACAAAGTCTGAAATAGTAGTGTAGTAACCTATCAGGTTCTTTGATAAAAAAAAAAAAAAAAAAATTATCCTTCGGAAGGATATATGACTTCCGATCTTGCATTTGTTTCTAAAATGGAAAAGATTATTAAGAACATCAGCAGAAGGCCTGAGTGTAGTTTGTTCAAGTAAGTTTAAATTTGATTTCAACTGAAGAAGGAACAGATGGATGTGATAAATAAACTTTGTAATTACATTCATCAGGTAGAACAATAAGAGTGCGATCAAGTGTAGATATGCTAAATATAGTTGCATTCTTTCAAGTTAGAATCTGAATCACGGAAGGAGACATTGACCGTGTGCATCTCTTCAAGTTACGCCGTAGGTTTTTTCTTTGCATCCACCACCCCCCCCCCCCCCGGTCAACCTCACCCACAAAATCAAATATCACTGCCTAGTTGAAACATGGAATGAAACCAATTATACACGCTGAAGTACTCTAGTATTCCAGACCCATAACTCTGAGTTGAATTCAAGTTGCACAGTTTAAACTTTATCCCTTGCAAACAAGAGAAAAGATTCACAAGGTACAAAGACACACAAGTACTTAAAAATAATGAGGCCTTAATAAATAACTTGAACAGTCCTGATTCATTTGAAATTTTCTCGACCTGTAACACTGGAAATATGTAATGGTAATCAATTTACAGGGGGGTCTACATCTTGGACTTCCATCCTATCCATTTCAAAAGTCTCAAAATTCCAGTGATTCATCTTAATTTTTTTTTTTTTTGATACATAGATTCATCTTAATTTATTATAGTACAATAACAGGAATTTTTTATTATAACAAGGTCAATAATATCCTTGACTTAGAAAAATAACTGCATCTAATTTCTAAGACATTCATATGCATCAAAAGTAACCAACATGATGAAATGGCTCATATATTTATTAACATAAAGATTCATCATAAATTTATGATATAGTTTTCTGACAGACAGTGATTCATTGGCACTGCCCTTCCCCAGGCAAGCATGGTTAGGTAACTTCTTTAATTGTGATCTGATACAAATTTGCCAACAGCTTTCTATTGATCATCCCAGACCATAATTCCTCAAACGTATGAACATTCACGAACAGAAAAGCACAAGATGATAATAGCAAAGCTTCTTTTCTTTTTAGTAAGTGATAATACTTCCAGTTATTTTCTGAGTAAATTACACTTACAGTTGCAAGTTCTCTAGCATGAACAGGTCGGCAGGAACGAACTGTTACTGGCTCCTCATACTCACTAAATGTAAACCAGCTGTTATACTGTTGAGATACAGCAGTAATTGATCAGTGTAATGGAAGCAATGAGTTGCATATAAGCAAAATAATCCCTGATCAATGTTGCAAGTCAAGAACAGAGAAGAAATGTAATGAGGCAAAGATAAACTTCCTGACTTGATCAATTGCAATAAGAACAGGAGTATCTTTCACATCTGACAATTCATTCCTCAAACGAACTACCACTCCAACAGCAGCATGTGAGTTATTGATACCTGCTTGAACAAGATCATACAGTGTAGAATCTTCCGAAATTTGCATTTTGTCAATACCCTTTGGCCATCCAACACCAGCACCCTCCCCCAATGGAATGGGATCAAGGGTATTGCACTTTATCTTTTTCAAGAGGGACTCGTTGTATTTTGAGAAATCCTAAAGGAAACAACCAAGAAAGGTCATTCTTAAAAAATGCGTACTAACAACAAACACAAACATTATAAGTCTTAAGGTGGCATAAATGTAAAATATCTCATTTTACTTAGTTACTTGAAAGAGACTAGTTGCCGAGATGGAGTACTAAGGGATATGAGTCATCAAATTTAAACTTGTTTGAAGAAAAAAGGATGAGAGCATTAGCATGCAAGCTGTCATGTCTTCTCTTCTTTGTACCTTCAATGCCAATGAATTCCATGAAATTCAAGATGACCAGGGCATGCCAGACAAGTATAAGCTAGCTTCTTAACTATGAGAATGTACAATTTCTAGTTAATTAGATATTCATGGTCATAGTAAGCTATACTAGTACATACTACTACCAAAAATGACCCATTAAGTTGATGGATATCATCATCTTCAGGAGGAATTAACTTCATGAAGAAATAAATAAGTGTTAAGAACTAATACTAGATGATGAGATCAAATTACCAAAAGATATAATGATTGCTAGATTATGTCATATCACAAGTTAGTCATATGTAACCGAGAGACAAATAATACACCTGCAGAATGGTTGCTGCCTGCACAGGAGTGTCCCACAAACCAGTCTGAGGATTTTTATAAAAAAGTCCTCCATGGGTCCACTCTCGACCACTGGGCACATAAAGCACAAGCCAACCTTCCTCACGGGCCCAGTGAACAAGCATAGCTAGTGCAATACTTTTCCCACAACTCATAGGACCATCCAATACAATTTGCTTTTGAACTTTGGAACCTAAAAAAATGGAGTCATCATTAGTCATTTGTTCTGGAAAAGCTATGGCACCTACAAACTCTTCTACTTCTGTTCTTTTCCTTCTATTTTTTGTGTGGGGGATACTAGCATGCAGAACTCATATATGTAAACCACTCATTCTTAAAAGAAGCTCAAGAGTATTGAAGCTCAAACAAGTGGAAAAAGGAAATTTTAAGAAGTGGCTACACAAACTAATAATTTCTGACGCCATCATCAGTTTGATGTGACAGAGTTTAGGCTTAACGTGATTTGTTTGACAAGTGCCAATTGTATGCTCTATTTAGGTCCAATATCTAACAGATGTTAGCGAGCATATCATACTTCATACTTCGATAAACTCCAGTAGATTTAAATGCTCAAAATAATACAAGTGTTCCGTAAAACTGAAAGGCATCACACAGATGACTTTGAATTTCTCCCTCTCCCAGTTCATTTTCGTACCACATCTGAAAACTAAGATATAACTCGTTAGCCAAGGTCTAAAGAGGCTATCAGAGTTTTCAATTTGGTCTCTCTCAGCAATGAGTATGTTGCATCAGTCTAGAACATAAACCAAATTATCATGCCATATTGCATTTCTAGAGTACAGTGGTCAATGAAAAGTTTTCATTGTAACTTCCTATTGCGCCAACTTCCCTACAGAATCCACACAATTTAAAATCCTTAAATCAAAATAAATATTATTGCAGAAAACATTAAGCCCCTGTTTGACAACCATTAAAACAAAACTCTTTTTTTTCCCTCGAACTCATCAACGACATACGAGCGATAAATTTTCCTACTTTTTAACCCCACATTCTCCAAAAAAATCATTGTTCCAAAACTCGTTTTCCCCAAAAAAAAAAAAAAAAAAAATGTTGCAGTAAAAAAAAAAAAAAATTCATTAAAATGGTTGTCAAACAGGGGCGAAATATATATAAAACTGAAAAAATGCACCTTTAGAACCAACCAACAATGAAGGATCCACAGCCCGCCTGAAATTGTCACGGAGATCAAGAAAACTCTGACGTATCAACAACGCGCTCCTGCTAGACTCCTCAAATTCCTTCACCATCCCCATAGGCAACCCCTCTGGCAACACCTTATTCAACTCCTCCACACTACAAATGAAAAAAAAAAAAAAAACTTGATCATCATTCCATACATTAATCGTAAAACGCTTGACATTCAATTTGAAAGGAGAAGTACAATAACACTTAAACTACAAAGTTAATAAAAAAATCTTATTTAGTTAAAGTAATGCCTGAATTTCATGTAAGAGCAGGCGTCCTTTTTGGTGAGCAAAGAGATGGAAGGGGTGGAAGTGAAGAGTGGTCGGCCATTGGGCCCCACGTCGAGTGCGGGATTATTTTCATCCTCGGCGAGTTGGCGGCGGCGAAGCTCCTCGTCTTGCTTGACGAAGAACTCCGTGTCCGTCACCTGGAGTTCTTCTTTTCCGTCTGATTTGGATTTCGATTTTTTGGCCTTTGTAAGGTTGGCTTTCGTGGTGTTTGCAGAGAAGGGGCGAGAAATGGAGAGGTAGGAATGAGGTGGTTTTGTGAGGGTCGAAGAGGCGGCGGCTGAGGCCGCTATGGCGGTTGTACGGCGGAGTGCGCGCAGTAACATATTTCTGGTTCTGGGTTTACGGTGTTGCTGTGTGTGAGGTTTTGGGAGTGGAATTGGGAAAGTTAGCCAGGCTGGACCGGTGACTTCATTTTTTCGAAAATAAAACATTATTTGAGTAGTGAATTTTTAAAGATTATGTAGTTAGAAATTAGAAAAAAAATTGAATTTATATATAAAATATTTTATTGGAAATGAGTATATAAAAAAAACTTCAAAAAATGGGAGGTGAACAGGGGTAAGTTAAATAACTAAAATTACTAAGGAACCGTTTGATTGCAAATGTGAAAAATTGGTGGAAATAAAATGTTTTACAGATAATTGAATTGCCCAAAAAATATTTTACTGGAAATTGTAATTAATTGTGTTTGATTGGTAAAATTTTTCGAAAATTTTTAAATTTTATGTTCGTTTGACTTTGTTTTACATGGAAATTGTCCATTAAAATGATAATTTTTTCTACAATTGTTTATAAAATTTGTTTCCATTACCAAAAAGTAAAAAAAAAACGAAAAAAAAAGTTTCCTAAATAATCATTTTTTTATCAAATTTTAGTGTTCGTTTGGATTTGTTTTACATAGAAATTGTCCATTAAAGTGAAATTTTTTTACAATTGGTTACGAAATTTGTTTCCATTGCAAAAATAAAAAAAATAAAATACCCGGAATCAAATTTCTCACCAAACAGGTGGGAAATCATTTTCCTTAAAACAAGGGCAAATAGGCGCGTAGGGGAGGGTTGAAATTGTTTTGCCAAGAAAATTATGCATATCAAACAACTAAAAAGGTGGTAAATGAAAAAAAAATTCCAACTTCCATGGAAAATAGATGCTATCAAACAGGGCTTAAGTATTTATTTCCTTTTAAGTGCTTATATGAGTTCATCTTTGTCTATCGTTATTTCAAAATTATTTTTTTCTTAATTTCATTTTAATCATACATTTTCATGATAAAATATTTTGCACGTTGCAGCATATCATTGGTCAATTTAAATTTTATACAATTTTTTCACCCAAATAACACTTGTCAACATGACAATATCAACAATCATGTCATGGAAAGAGTATATTAATTAAACATCCTCCCAAAATTTACTATTTCAATAATCATTTTCCTACTTTACTTTAATGATAAAAAAACAGGGGCTACAAAGTGATTTTTTAAAGTTTGAATAGTTATAAAGTATGAAGAAAACAATAATGATATTCATAGTCAGCGACTGCAATAGCCATCAAATTGTATGTTACGTGGCATAATTTTAATAATTTAAAAATGAATAATTTTTAATAATGTTATGTTATATAAGATGTCACATATGATGACTACTCCAGAAATTGATTATGACCCGGAGAAAAATATGAAAAACGTGAAAAATGATTTATTATTATTATTTAAATGAGGGTAGTAGAAAATGATTTTGAAACATGAAATATCTGCAAATGACCCAAATAAAAGGTAATATTTCCAATCTGGCCATTGTCTATTTTAAACATACGAAACTACCTAAAATACCCCAACATAAAAATTTCAACCAAGTCATTATAATATAAAAAGATTTCGAAGAAACCCTTAAAAAATTCCACTATAATTTTTATGAACCGAAAACCTTTAATTTTATTATTTATTTGATAACCTTTAATTTTTAAGATTTAGTTGATTTTTGTTCGCCCATAGCACCCTCCGTCCCCCCCTTCCCTTATTGGTATCAGAGTCATAGATATCATGGAAATTATAATTAAATAATTATTATAAATTAGAAGAGGAAAGAGGATGTTATATATTTTTAGAACATAATCCTAAAAGATTAAAAATAATAACATTCATAATAATTTAAAAACTACCTATAGAAATAAAAGAGCAAATATTAGAGAGACTCATAATAGAATCAATAAAAGAAAAATATATATATGAAAGAATCATTAAAGAATTTGAAGATGAAGAAAATATTTTATATTATAATGAAAAGTATGAATTATCAGAGAAGTTGGTCCCTTATAAATAAATACTTACCAGAAGATATTAAAATAAATTTAGATAAAAAAAATTAAGAGCCAAGGAAGCTTTAGTAATACATATAACAGATATATGGTTACAACCAAAACAATCTATAAGAGAGAAAAAACTTATACAAGAATTAAAAGGAAAATGACTAATAGTAATAAGAAAAAATTATGAAAAAATAATAAAATATCTAGAAAATACAACCGTTAAAGACTTAG
>CAIGRM010286358.1:0-24755 GCA_903798335.1 Fraxinus albicans | reverse complement strand
ACAAGTTTGGTTTGTCACATTACGTGACATTTCTCATCACGTGTATTGCCCTAACACATTATTAGATGTCAATTTGGGACGACGAATGTGAATTAGTGATAAATTAAAAGGGGTGTTTTAATTTATCGATTTTGATTAGATCAAAATAATAATTCACGACGTTAGGCATCGTGATCCGGAACCTAATAGATCACACACAAAAGAGAACCAAAAGAATGAAACTTACCAATTAATTAATTGACAAGTGTTGTACAATTAATTAATTGAGTTGTTTATTAATACGCCCGAATTAATTAATTGGATTAATTAATTCATGGACCGAGTTTAATTAATTTGATTAATTAAATATTAGATCGGGTAAAGTTTAGAGATGGGCCAGCCCACTTGAACTTATATTAATATGCTGCTAGGGTTTGTAAACTGTATGGAATTTTCATTATTCTTGCTAGCACAAGAAAAGTAAAACCCTAGCCATNGACAGTTTGGATTGCAGATTGTGATCATTGGAGTTCGAGAATCAACAAAAGAGTTTGCAAAATTCATCAAAACTATTATTCTCAACACAGTTTCTATCTAAACACAAAACAGATCCGTGGCGGGAATTGAAAAATTATTAATTTTTCGGTGTGCATGTTAAGTAAATTCCCTACAGATTTCAGGGCATCCAGCATTTTGATGTAGAGATAAGAACAATCGGAAGAGTCCGACACAAGAACCTGGTTACTCTTTTTGGATATTGCGTTGGAGAAGATGAAATGTTTCTAGTCTACAACTTCCTTTCGGGTGGAAATCTTGAAACCTTCATACATCAAAGATCTGGCATGGATAAGCAGTGGTCAACCATTTACAAGATAGCCACTGTCATAAAGCCTAGCAACATCCTGCTTGACGAGGAACTTAATGCCTACCTTTCAGACTTTGGGTTGGCTATGCATCTAGAAGTCTCGTAGACATATGCCACATCTGATGTTGCTGGCACATTTGGTTAAGTGGCTCCTGAATATGCAACCACTCGTAATGTTTCAGACAAAGCATATGTTTATAGCTATGGTTTTGTTCTCTTGGAACTGATGTCAGGACCAGAAGTCACTCGACCCATCCTTCTCCTAATATGGGAATGGATTCACGGTTGTTGCATGGCCCAGGACAAGTTGCTGATCAAAGACTTGATGCTTTTCTGAGTTCTTTTCTCCTGAATTCTGGGAATTGGGACCCAGGAGAATTCGGTTGCCATGTTAAGGTTAGCATCAAGTTGCACCGGGGAAACCCTTTCTGTTAGGCCATCAATGAAGCAGGTTCTTGAGCATTTGAAGAAGTTAAAACTCTTGATGAATGATAGGAGGCATCCTTCACCATTGTTAGGCCATCAATGAACGTTCCTGTGCTCAACTTATGGAATAAGAAGAAATTAAGCTGAGATTATCTGCACTTGAGAATATTTTTTCATGATATGATCCTAAAATTTCAGGATTAGATTTCAGTTTCTGAATTTTTATTAAGAAAAATTCATTACTCCACTTGCAGGAAATTGCCAAAGGACACCACACTGAACCTGTGAACCTATTGGTTTCTACCCATGTAAACGATCCATGCTAACAAGCCTAACAACTCTAAATGTGGAGAGGAATGGCTTGTTGCAAAATACGTCGTACTTCTAAGTGAAAAATCTTATCATGAACTTTCACTTTTCTATGGAGGCCAGTATAGAGTTCTGCTTGCGTGATAATCCAATAGGGAATGCAAGGTAGCAAGAAACATATTCTTATTTATCAACTCTCAAATGAATGTCTCCCTACTTGGCACATTACCGCAAATCAAGGCAGCACGCGTTAAGCAAAAAACGCATGATTAGAAGATTTGTCCGACATTTTTGGCACATTCTTCAAAAAAATTCACAATTTGGATAAGGCCAATGTTTGACAACCTTTTTTTTTTTTTTTGGGAAAAACAATGGTTTGGACAGTGATTTTTAGGAGTGTGTATTTGAAAAATAAGAATAAGCTTCGAATTTACATCTAAAATATTTTATTGTGTGAAAATGAAATTAAAAATGAGTGGAGAAAAAAATTCAAAAATAATGATTGTCAAACATGATGTAGATGATTGTGCATAATATGTATTCACAATTGGCTGGAAGAGTGTTTTTTCCTTTTCAAGTGAAGCACCAATATAATGTAACGATCATCTGCTACAGTTTCATTTGCAGAAGTTTAATTCTTTTACAGGTCTGGACAAAATTTTCGAATCGAACTTTAACCGAGCTGAACTGAAGCGAACGGTTCTTCATAAATTAAATACCCGAACAGATATTTGAATTGAAAACCAATGTGTTTGGTTTGGTTAGGTTCTCGGTTCTAGACCCGGAACCGAAGAACCGAATTTAGATATTTTTTAAAATTTTTTATATTGAATTAATTAATTTTTTCATTTTTTTTCTAAACAAATTAACTAATTAACTAATTTAGTGATCAATGTTCTAACTCCCAAGTCAAGTCCATGCCTAACTAACTCAGCCCAACCCAATCTCTAAATTCAATTTTTTGATTTAATTTTTTTGTCATATTATTAATTTCATTTTTAGCCTAAGATCTAGGCTTTTTTAAGTTTTTATCATTTTCTTTTCAATTTTACACTTTCATTCGGTAACCAATGAGTCACTGACCCCAAATCATTTGATAAATTGAAAACCTACGTCTACATGCCCAAATCGAAAAGCCTATTGCCAAGTCTGACTTCCCCTCTCCAATGCCCATCGAAGTCGCGACCTCCAACCACGACCACCAATCGTTGACCATTAGAAATCCGTTAAAAAATTTAATTAGGTAAGAAACTGAACAGAATCGAACGGAACCGAACCCAAACCCGAAAGAGAACAGAATCGAACCGAATCATCTCCAGCCCTATTCTTTTATCTTAGTGTAATCTGTACAACAAAAGCATTAGAAAATTATATTATTCTTACTGAAAAAATGAGAAAAAGCACAAAAGCCGGTGAGCATCAAAATCAAAATTGGCCTTCTGTCACAACAGAGATTCCTTGATCCCTGTAAAATCTACTTATATACATGGCATCAGTTTGGCTCTGTATGTACAATTTGCCAGATCTGGAGCTTTCACTAACGACAAAAAACCCACAACCAGCTTTTTTATGAAACAAAAAATGTTAAAAACTCGAGGTGTATGCTTGAGGAGCAGAAACCAGTAATAAACTTGTCCAAACGGGTAGGAGATCCTTAGTAATTCCAAGATTTTAAGAACGGTTTACCCACGTATGGTAATCGAAAACTCTGTTGTGGGGTTCCTGTCCATCCAAGGTTATTGATCTTAAGGCCAGCAGAAGCCTCACGGCCACTCAAGTAGTGAAGTGGATTAGGTGAGCGTTGCAACATGATGCTGTTTGAGGGTATCCCCCCACCCATCCCACCGCAGTCTTCAGACTGGATAAATCGTTGCATTGAATCATTAGTGGCACTACGTTTAAGTTCCTTACACTCACTCACGATACTGTGTAGGCTCTGTTCTGACTTGCCAACGCTGCTAATGCTGTGGTTCAAACCAATGGCACCTTCATAGGTAGATGATCCTCCACGGCCCCCACTCTCACCTGGATACCGATTCTGACTCAATGCTCCATTAAAATGAGATTGAGATGGGGCTGACATCAATGCTCCATTCAGATGGGATTGAGATGGGGCCGACATCAATCCTCCATTCAAATGGGATTGAGATGGGGCTGACATGCATACAGTATTAACAGCCACACAATCATGAACATTGATGGGCAAGTGCTCCTGCCTTGGGAAAGTATACTGATCTCCATCAGAATACAAAGTTGCCTGAAGGTTCTGATGCATGTAAAGATAGTCTAGTCTATTCTGCCTCTGATCCAGAGGAAGAGATAGATGAGTCTGTTCCCTGAAATGCCTGGACAATGGAGCAGCCTCCATCATTAGATTGGCTACTGGTTGAATATTTAACCGCGGTTTTTTCTGCTCTTGAGGGTATGGTGAACTACCCTGACCCTTGAAGAGAGATTGTATTCGTTCATCTCGGTCTTGAGTAGGGTATGAACCGAAGAAAGACATGTCATCAGGTTGTTTGTACAACATCTCCTTCTTATCCTGCATGTTTGTTTCCAGATCAATCATTCTCACTGGTTGCTCCTTTATAAACTGAAAATGCCCAAGTGACATCTCATTGGCAGAAGCATATTTGTAATTTTCAGAAGTGGATGGATAATAGGAATCACAGATGTTAACTGCCGCCCAAACATCACTAACAGATGGGAGAGGATCCCTCTGGCTACCACCCACTTGGTTCAGATTTCTGGGGCACCCTGATACAATTATTTGATTTTCATTTGTTTCTGCAATTGAATTATGGCCATGAGATTCCATGTCCATGGATTTGACCTGAGAGATATCACACTGTTGATTTTGAACATAACCCAGGTTCAGAGACTCAACCACAGGGTTGAACTGAGGTCTTTCCATAAGCGAAGAAATCTGCTGTTGACAATGATCCTGAATGAAAATGTGGGTGGAATTATCAGAATCCTTGATATTTTCTATATCATTATGCATTTGCTTCTCCATTAAGCAATCATTCTCTCCCTTCTCACCCTAATACAAAAAACCATAGTTAAGTGGATGAACTTAAACATCTATTCCATTTTCCTTTTTTTTTTCTTTTTTTGAGGGGTTGGGGGCAAGTGAATCTATTAAAATTGTATCATAACAAAATACTAAGTACTCAAATTTCTGTATGATGTTAAAATTATTGATTTTGTACCATCACACGAGCAAACGAAACAAAGAAGGGCATGAAAACCAACCTCTATAGCCATAGCCATTTCATGGCCTGCTTCTCCATTAACCATCATTGTGGCTTCTTCTTTGCTCTCATCTGCTGCTAGCTCTGGTAGCGTATCATGGAAATCCACTTCCTCCTCGTCAAGGATAGCCTACCAAATAACAAGTCAAAAAACTGTCCGAGATATTTACAAGAGACAGAAAAAGCCCAAGAAAATTACATTCCATGGCTTGGAGTTGCACCACTAACAGGAGAAAATTTTAAAGAAGAAAAGGCAACAAACCTTCCTATGCTTCAGCTTTCGTCCCATTTCTAGACTTAAGGTTTGTGTTAATTGCTGTCTCCCCAATTGTCTCTTTCTCCAGTTAGCAAAACTTTCTGGGACATGTTTATTTGCCAATTGCAACCTGGATGATCAACATCAAATGAGATGGCATGATGCCAAAAAGGTTTAGAATGTCGACATTAATAAAAGGAAAATTCTAACCAGTAGTCATGCATCTTCTTTTTTTCTTCTTCTTCAAATGCTTCAAATGGTTGAGCACGCCCATTGATGTCACCTAAAATCTTAGTAAGAGATCTTGGCCGAATGCTATTACTGGTAAGCTTCATAGTACTCTTGGCACGTTGATATTGTTCCTTGCTAACCTGTAGAACCAGATGTGGCAAACTAAGTTTGAAAGCTTTAACAAAATGACAAAGGCCTCCACGATGAGGAAAGCAAAAGGGAAATTCTTAATTTTTTAAAGAGAGATACATAAGTTTACTTGTTGCCCATAGGAATTAACAAGTAGGCGTGTAATAAAACAGAGAAGCAAGACCAATATTCAAATCATTAAAAGAGAGAAAAAAAAAAAAGACTTTCACAAATAATGGCAGGACTAAAATCAGCACCAGTAACCGCAAAGATTCAGTGTATAAAGAAGGAACTAGCAGCAACTTATAAAAAAAATTCGCCGTGTCAAACAACCTTGATGTAAGACATGTATTTGGCACCATCATCATGCTGGACATTAAGCCTGTTCTGCTTTTCTCCTTTTCTAGGTCTTGCAAGCACCTTCAAGCCATTGCAAACAGTATCATCTTTCCTGTCCAAGACACCTTTTCTGCACATTATCCAAAAATAAATCAACAAACTTGAGTTATCACTATGCATTCATTACTTTGCAATGATTGGGCTGCAAACAGAAAACAAGCTGTGTAAACAATTCTTGTAGGAAAGAGCATATGAAGAAAAAACCTCCATATTTTATGCAAAACGTCCTCTCCTCTATCCTTGCAGCTAGCCCATTGTTCTTTCAAAATCTGCAAATTTTTAATCATGCTGACACAGGAAGCATGACAATATGGTGAGGAAACAATTTAAAGTACAATTTCAATTAAGCATAACAATATATGGCATTAAAGAGGATGACGATAGAAAACTACATACTCTTTATGATACTTTTGCAAGTCTAAATAGTATGCCATCTTGCTGGCTTTAGTAGAGTGTTCCTCGTGAAGAATATTATCAGGGTGGAGTTTCCCAAAACAAAGAGAAGCACCCCTGAAAAACAATTTACAAATTAGTGAGCAATTCAAAAGAGCCCATCCCACAAATTTGTAATGAAAAGATCAGAAATCCATTACGATAGAGAGCATGTTGGGGACGTAAGATATTTTCGTTTTTCTCAGGTAGAAGAAGTAAACACCCTTAAATCAATTATATGCAAGCAGCACAGTAGAATAACATATAGAAGTACATATGTCCTTCAAGATGGTTGGAGGGCAATTTATTGAGTTACATATCAAGAATCCCTAAAGAAAAGTAACAACTGTTCAAGCCATACAACAAAATATTATTATTCTATGCAAGAACTAAACATAACCTCGCAATCAAAAATAAATTTTGACTAATGTAAATCAGTTTTTAGAACAATGAATCACTAATGCATCCATATCCCAAAATAAATATGCACTTAGTAAAACTTGCCATTTGAGAAACAGATTTCCAAAGTGGAAGTTATCCCCTTCAAGCAATTCCTGAATAACTTTATCTGGCTCAGATCCTTTAGGTAGAAATTGTGAAAGAATGCTTCTTTCATTTTCAGACAAATGAGTCTGCCAGACCTATAACAAAGTTCCACACAGAATAGTTTTGTATTTTGTAAGCAAAAAAAGGCCTTCAAAAATCAAAGTTACAGTAGGCTTGACAGTTACCTCATACGAGAGGACCTCTGATAGATCTTCCAAGTCAAATATATCCTGGGGTATTGAAAAAACATCAGCCAATATGTTCCGTCCTCGTGGACCATCCCCGATAAATGGAAGTAAGTGTCTTTGCGAAATGCCGATCTGCTCCTTCTTGGAGATGACACTATTTATCTTGTTATCCCATGCTAGAGAGATGTTAGATCTCATGTTCAATTCATACTGTTGTAATTCCAGTTTTGTCCGTTTTACTCTATACTGTTCAGTAGACGTGCAGCCGACCAAACTGGCAGCATTTAACCACTTTTTCCGCTTTTCAGCTATCATTGCCAACTGTTAAGAGAGTCCTCAGAAGAAAAACCGCTATAGTGATCTCAACTAACAATATCTGCCTTTAACCATCAAACAGAAACCACAAGTCGAAGGAATCTTATCAAAAGCTATATAGTCAAGAGTTTAATAGACATGCTAAAACTAGCACTCCGGCAAACAGTACCTTCAACTCTGGGAAGAACATAATGAAGACTCAAATGCAGTAAAGTGAAGTCACCAAAATAAGACAAACACAACGCTTCAAAACTTAATCAAATTATGCTCTCAGAAAAATCTATGCAGAATCAGTTACTGAAAGATGGAATTCACTGAAGAAACAATTAACTCCAAGGAATAAAAATGTGTGACCTAAATAGATAAGTGTGCTTATCAAATATAGTCTCATTCTACATATAAATTTCAATGCAGAATTATTTCCTGTCAAAACGAGCTTTACATAATGCACGTAAGATCTCAAGTGAGCATCTTTAAATCATCCCACAAAGAGAGCCATAAAAATGAAGTCGTCGGTCATTGCAGCTCATTTGGGTATTCTTCATTTATGATTCCAGAAAGGATATGAAATAAAATTTTGTGTATTTCTAAGTTAACATTGCAGCAAGACTTAACAATAAGTTTTTCCTAATCCTATTACCATCAACTTCAGTTCAAACTCTGTTAAGCAAATACGCCAATTGTACAAAATAGCTTTGATCAATAGAAGATGACATCTCCGTGTTCTGAATGCATCAATGAAACAAATTCAGATTATCAATTACCAAGAATAGATAAGGTGTACACTCAAAAGAGGTAATGAGGGCAGCAACCCAACATATTGTTCTAGTAATGTTAAATCAAGAGTGAAGTTACACACTTATAACTCAATTTAGCAAATAACGGAAGCGAAAGGGTATCTTAATAAGTAAGAAACGAGGCAAAATAATAAGAATAATTGAGATAAAAATCCAAGTACGGACAACAGTTAAGGAATTACCAATATTGGCCGAATACCCAATTTTAAGAGATAAATCCAATCAACATATAAAATTAACAAGTAATAGAAACAAAAGACAAAAATTTTGGGGAAAAATAAATCCCTAGAAACAGAAGTAAAGTTGGGAAGGCAAATAATACCTGCAACGCAATCAATCCCAAATTCACGATAGAATCAAGAATGAATGAATTAATTTGAGGGCATAGGAGGGTTGAAGAATGCTTTATCTTGTGAAGGGGCAGAGCGCAAGAAAACAAAGAATGTGAAACACCGGACCGAATAGAAGATTATAGATAATTACGGGGTAGAATCTCAAATTTCTGTCGCTTGCACTGATATGTATACTCGTGCCACACCAAAAGAATTGGAGTCCTAATTTAATTCAACTATCAATCTGTCTATGAATTATACGTACAACGCAGAGAGAAAATGAAAAAACTGCGGCCGTGATTTGTTTTGTTCTTCTATTTTTAATTTTCATTTCTCACATTATTTTCTTTAATTTTCCTTTTTTATGGGCCTGCTAACCTAACTTTTATTTCTTGATGATGTTACTACTAAATAAATGAATAAAGCCAGACAGAATTTTCTTTCAGTTAAATACAA
Organism: Fraxinus albicans; assembly: GCA_903798335.1. Lineage (NCBI taxonomy): Eukaryota > Viridiplantae > Streptophyta > Magnoliopsida > Lamiales > Oleaceae > Fraxinus > Fraxinus albicans. The sequence continues at coordinate 15,841 of CAIGRM010286358.1, read as the reverse complement.
TTTTGATTTCAAATTTCACCATTTCGATATTTGTGATGTCGTAAATTAACGAAATTTCACTTAATAGCTTCATGACATGTCAACTTATTTCTAGTACGTCTCTTAATACTTTAATCACAAGAGTGCAGCATAGTAATTACTTGGATGATTGATCAGTTAATTGAAAATTAAGTGATCCACAAATTAAAGCTTAGTGGCAAAATTTAAATTTCACTGGAAGACAACTAATTGAGTTTCAGGAAGGTAAACGGTTCGATTTTGACAATTTTGGACATTTGTTTTAAATATCACCATATATCTTGATTATATTAAAAATAAAATTTATTCATGTCTATCATGTTGTATCCCAACAAATTCACCCAAATATTTAAAGTTATTGTGTTGCACAATTTTTAAATTTTCAAATGCTTTATTAAGTGTTTTGATCCTAAGACTTGTTCAACCATCTTACCTTCTACTGCAAATCGACCATTTAAGTTTGCAAAATATTTCATTTGCATTATTGTGCTTTCAATTTTACTAACTCCCATGATATTTGTTACGGTCAACAACTCACATTGATAAGTGATTTTCAAAGTCAATATGTTGATCCATATCGAGTTTCACAATCTTCTTCTCTAGAATCTTGGTTAGTTTCTTCCTCAAAGATTGATAGATTTGTGTTGAACTCTATCTCAACATCTATACAACAATATGAATCATCATCCCCGTGCGATTGCTCGCCAATCCCATAACCAATGCTGTCCCCTTGACCATTGAAATCCCTCCATCCCTAGGTTTTCGATTTTCAACACTATTCATGGTCAGGCTCGCGACTAACCTTATCATCGCACCACCTCACTCAATCGCATGTTGTGGACTGTGGGTTGTAGCCACTACCTTGTGGCTCTAGCACATTGACATAAAGCTCATTCGCCATCTATTGTAGAGAGGACCACCGAGCTAGCCACCTTTCAAGTCACATCCTCAAGTTGTTGAAGGATTTGTATTAGTTCATCTCTAAAGTCCCCATTATCAACTCGGACATCATGTTTAAACTTATCCTCCATGATAGACTCAAGAGCGTAGACCGAACTCTGATAACAATTGATGCTGGGAAAGCGTAAATGATTAGAAATACGAGATTATAAAAAGGAAATTTGTGCCAAGAATTAACCATTTACATAGATAACTGAAGAAAAATATCTAAGTTTTTATTCAATATTCAAAATCTACAATCCTACAACACAACACAATCTAACATCCATACAAAACTCCTAACGAGACTTATAAAGTACAAAAAAAAAAAACTCTAGAATACTCTATTTTGAATAAAGTCCTAATGAAAATAAAACTCTAATTCTAAAAAACTTTTAAGTGTTTTGATTAAACTTATAATTTCATACCTAGCATGCTTTTGTTACAAAATTAATTTGCAGAATATTTCAAATATTATACAAGAATAAACTAGAAATAAATAGTACGAAGAAGAATATCGAGTCAATAGAGAGAAGAAATTAGCAAATTGAGGCTTGTGTAAACACAATGTCCTTAAAACAGATTCACCCCCTCATCATAAGTACTAAATATTTCGTTTGAGCATTTGTTTTTCAGGATACAACGAAGAAATCGGTAGAATTTGAGCACTTAAATTTCTACTTCGCGAGCAGAATTTGTGATAGAATAGCACCACCAAAACTAAGACAGGAACTAGAAAATTTCGAATAAACAAATAACTGTAAAATTATACAATATACAATACAGATAGAGATGAATTTCTAGTGTGGAATAATGGAAAAATTCGATGTCTGTTATAGACTTAACCCCATGAATGGTGAGTTAAATCCGTCCATAAACATGCCATTAACTTCATAATATATTGGCAATAACCATTGGAGTTTCAATAGTTTCAGGAATTAAAAGGTCAATTGGAGAAAATAGGAAATATAAGTAAAACGTGAACACTCCTAAAGGACCAATTTTTAATCCATTTGGTCCAATATTTGTGTACGCGAGTTGTGCTCACACATAAGTTCCAAACCTAATGATGTACAATTCAATCCATGATTTGCACCCCTGCACGCACACTCAAGAGAGTGTCTATGCTAGACATGATTATACCATTCCAAAGTGTGATCATATATAAAGTAGTTTTTTCTTTTATAAACTTCCTATGTGGAACAAATTTAATTAGTTTTTCCTCTGACACATAAACTTCTTCCAATTCATCAATTTTAAACTTCAATTTATCATTCATCCGATGATCAATTTTAGCAAGTAAATATATGATTTCAATGTTCTCATGGAAGACAACATAAATCAAGTTTGATCTTCCAAAATGAACAAATGGGTCTCAATCAAAAGTATACCAAAATTAGCCCACTAAGTTAGTTTTTCTAACAATTCCCCACATAAATGAAAATTGAGAGCGAGAGAGAGAGAGACATAAACATGAGGCATAAAGGCCTGCTGATATAGTTTGACAGTTGAAATCTACATAAGATAGATAGGTATTACTCCTTGAACCTTCTCTTGTAAAAGTATAATTGCTTTACTAGCTGCCCATGGACACAATATCTTTGAACTGTTTTACCTTTTATGTAAATGATAATATACTCCATTTAATTTTCTTCTTAACGCAATTCAGTTCTCATTGTTATGTTCATTTATGGCCATGAACATATGCTTGGTTCTACGAGAGTTTTTAAATTTGAGCTCCACACAATTTCCTTAGAAGCGGCTACACTTCTCTTTCATATGTGATTTCTTATTTCAAGTAACACACATTATTTTGCTCGATTTTCTATGCATGAGAATCATGAAAAGCCTATTGTTTATCCTTCATCCTTTTCTTTACAATTAGGTTGTCCCTTTGAACCTAAATTTTGGAATCTTCAGTCAACTATTTTGAGTTTCCTATATATTAACTCATTCGTTTAAGGGGCTCAAGTCACATTTCTTTCGATAACTTTTTAACTAACTCTCTATTTAACCATTTTCTTAGAAGATCCACAATGTTATCATTTGACCTTATATTATCATAGAGATAACTTCATCTGAGAGTAGTTGCCTTATGATATTATGACTACGATGTATGTGTCTAGATTTACCATTATACGTGTTATTTTGTGCTCTTTCAATTGCATATTGACTATCAAAATGTATACGAATTGATGACACGGGTTACCATCTTAGAATATCCTCTAAGAAGTTGCATAGTCACTCAACCTCTTCACCGCATTTGTCTAGAACTATAAACTCAAATCTCATGGTAGATTTAACTATAACTATTTATTTAGAAGATTTCCATGAAATAAATGTTTATTTTCATGGGAGGAGGATGATGATTCCCTAACTAAAACTAATAATTAATCTAAATTATCCTATGACTAGAAAGTATAATAAATAAAAGGGAAAAAAGATTAATCTGCCTCCTAATAAGCCCTTTGTTTTAAAGTCCTTAACTTGACTCGTGTTGTTTCTAGACACTTCATGGTGGCTTGAGAACAGAGTTCTCAACTCTACACTTAATGTAGTCATTGCACTTCCTCAGCTTATCCTTGAGTCTCCAAACAATCATGTTTTCATTGTTGTCCCTACAAATAATTCCTCCTGCATCTGGCCATCTTTTTTGCTTTCCCAATGATCCACTCGTTGGCAATCCTCAAAGTCGGAGGGTTGTTTGATTGTATTCTCCATGGTGAAGCTCTACTGCTTATCCTCCACACTTAGAACTATCTCATTGGTATCAAAATCCGACAAGGCTTGACTTGTAGACAATGATGGCCTTTCCAGGATTATTTGCATATGATATGCCTTTTCTATGTCCAAGATGATGAAGTCAACTCGAAAAATGTACTTTCCGGCCTTGATAAGCACGTGTTCGACTATTTCATAGGGGTGCTTCAATGATCGATCCTCTAGTTGAAAGATAATAGATGCCGTCTTAGGATTTCCTAATCCTAGTTTCCTGTAAAAGGGCAACAAAATTAAATTAATACTCGCTCTTGAATCAATTAAGCAATTTATACCATGTAAATTTTCCATAGAGCAAGGTAGAGTAAAAGTCTCTGAATCTTTAAGTTTGGGAAGGATTCTGCACTGAATGATCGCTCTATACTCTTTAGATAAAGCTATTATTTCATGCTCGGGCAGCTTCCTCTTCTTAATCAACATCTCTTTCAAGAACTTGGAATAGTTTGGAATTTGAAGGATTGCATCAATGAAAGGGATGTTGAGATGCAACTTTTTGAGGACTTCCAGGAACTTTGTGAACTACTTCTCTAACTTGGTATTTTTCAACCTTTGAGAAAATAGGACTGGCTGTGCAAGTGCTTTGATAAGAACTGTTACATCAACCTGTGGAGTGTTTGAAGACTTTTGCTGATCCTTCTCTATTGATTTTTCAGAATACTCCACTTGTTCATTGCCCTTTGTAGATACCTGAGTGCCCTCAGTCTTGTTCATTTTTGCAGTAATTTCTGGTAGCTGAACCCCATTTCTAGTGGTGATGGCCTAAACATAAGTAGCAAGGATGAATGATGGTGACTCTTTAGATTTAGAATTCACCGTCTCAACTGCCAGTAACTGCTCACATGGCTTTCTCTGTATGTCGCTAGACAAGGTACCATATGGTCTATTGGCTATTGTAGTTGCTATCTATCTCATATGTTGTTCCAAATTCTTGATAAAAACCTACTGATTCTAAAAATTGGTCTCGGTCTTTGTGATGTACTAAGATAGAAAATCTTCCAGCGACGACCTTCACTCTTGCTGATGTTGTTGTTGTTGTCAGAACAATGTTGGTCTATTTTGATAATTTTGCCCTTAAGTATTATCTCATGATGAGTTTGGCTTCTTGTTCTAGTCTGGATGGTTTGCCTCTGGAAGTATTGTGCATAACTGACCTCTATTGGCTAACCCAAGTAAGAATAAGTCAAATGGCAGCTTGTAGTGATGTAATCTACCCCACAACATGGGCATACCGGAGCTGGAGTTTGTACTAAATTCACGGAATGGGTCAAAGTGTTAAGCTTTCTCATTATTGTCTCTATCTGTGCTGCTAACATTGTCATTGCATCCACATTATGTAACCAGTTGTTTTCCTCTGGACTTCCTTGTTGCTCGGCCACATCGGTTGATTTTTTGCTATTCTCTTATACAGCTTATAAGCATCATACACGTCCATGTTTTTGAACTCTTGATGTATACCTAGTGGAAGAGGTACACTTGAGCTTGCTTAGGAATGTCTAGATTGTGATACTTTTTTGCACAAACTCTTGTACCGTTCTCATGCTTCTAGATAGCTCTCTAGGTCCTTCTGTTTAAATATATGTATTTCACTCTGGATTTGATGAATTTGAGTTGGGGGGAAGAACTTCATGGTGAATTTCTGAACCATGTCATTCAATGACTGTACGCTCCTAAGTGGTTGAGAAAATATCCATGCTTTTGTGGCCTTCTTTAGAGTGTGAGGGAATAGACGCATTCAAAATGTATCTTGTGACATTCACTCGTGGATGATCACTTCACACAGGATGATAAATGCATGTATGTATGAGCATTCTCTCTAGCCTTTCTACAGAACTTGATGTCATGATGATTTTGAAAGAGGTTTATGACATCTGGTCGGATGTGGAAATTAGTTTGTCCAAAGGCAGATGATCGAAGGTTGAACTGGAGCTGGCATTGGATTAACATAATCCCATACTAATACCGGCTGAACATGAGGTGGTTGCTGAACTGGAAGTGCCGCTTCTTATAGTGCATCTTGAATTTGATTTTGATTCCCAACCATTATCCTAGCCATTCTCTGTGTCTCTTCTATGTTGCTTGAGGTTCTTTCAATCTCGGGATCTATAGGGAGAATCTCGATCGTATTAAGAAATTGCATAAACCGGTAGAGGCTTGTGAATAGCGAAATAAGAAAATATTAGGTATCTTAACTAAAGTCTAAAAAGAACAAAAAAAATTAACTTAATATAAACTATTAAACTAAAATTGAATCCGATATTCCTCGACAAAGGTGCCAAAAATTTGTTACGTTAAAACCCACAAGCGTAAGAAATCATTTTACAAGTAATAGAAATAGTAAGTTTTGAGTTTATAATTCCCACAAGGAGTAATGTTTAAAATGTAGTACAATAGTTAGTATTAAATTCGAGTGAGTAGTGACGGTAAAAGAGTGATTTTGTGGTTGTTTATACTACTTCTAATCTATACTAATAAAGTAAGTTCTAATCTATACTAATAAAGTAAGTAGACTGTGATTTTATCGAATGTGAATGCTCGTATTGGATTCATGATTCTCTTTATTTCCATCTATTTCGATTTTCAATAAATAATCTAGTTAACTTCATGCATTTCTAACAACCGTTAACGCTAAAATGTTAAATGTTCTTGTCCAAGAAACACCGACCTATGATTAACACGACCTAGTCCGATCCTATTCCTGCCCGAATTCATATGAAAATCATGCATTGAGTTTATGTTATCTACATGAATGTACATGACATAGTTATTATTCCTAATACCTATTGTCCATGTGATGATTTTACAGCATTCTAAATTTATTGTAAGTATTCCGGCACTACAATAAATAACTAAATATTCAATTGATGGCCTAACAATTAAATAGTATAATGGGAATGTAAGATCAATCAAGAAATATATAAATTAAAGTCTTAAATTGAAATAAACAAAAATAGGATTCCTCAATCATCCAATACATAGAAAAATTTATATAATCATCCTAAACATTGAATTACAAACCCCCAAACTTGAATCTTTATTTGTTTTCAAATAAAACTAGAACCCAACTATAGAACAAACATACAAAAATGAGCTTCAATCTAAGGCAGAAAAACTGAAGCATAACTCTTTTGGTTGGAAATTGATGTTTGATACTTTGACTATATTTCATTCCTTTGATTTCATTTCTCATCCAATTGACACGCCATACTAGAATCTTCATCGTGAGGTCCCTCACAATTTTTGAATATTTGCACTTTAGTATTTGAACTTTGGATTCTCTTCGTTTTAGCCCTTTTACGTTCTTTGTTCAAATTCTTTGTCCAAACATGAGTTTTTCTTAATAAAAGCAATAAATAACAAATTATGCACTAATTCATTCAAAGAATAAAAAATATTATCACTTAGGACCCTGAATAAGTGTAGAAACTACACTAATCAACCAATCAATCAATCCATTTCACTCTTCTTGGGTCGGGTTAATTTATATGGGCGATCTACCCATTTTCAACATCTTCCACTTCAACATGATAAACTTTCTTGAAAGCATCAATCACCAATTAGATCTATCTAAAGATCTAAACTATTGGTTCATAGTGGCAAATGGATCGTGCCACCCATGAGTAACTTAGAGCATCCAATGGTATACACCTGTAGAGATATATAACAGCTCTATAAGAGGAATCACATTTCTCGCCATACCCTAGTTTTAATTTTTGAAATCTAGTTCAAGTATTTCTGATCCTTTAATAAATCAAGAACATATTTGAACTCTTATCGAGAAATAGAACTGACTAATCTGTTAGATAGAATAATTTTCCTTTTCTACTCGAATCTCTAAACCTCAAAATAGCTACTTTCCTAGATATATCTCGTTAGACTAAATCATTCATGATCATTGTTACTATGTTAAAGTACTAATACTATAATAAAGCCTTGGGAAGTATTTAAAAGTCACAGGTGTATATCAATTGAGATTATATATACCTAAAGGACTCACACAATGAAGAAGCGGCGATTCATTCTTTCATTTCCCATTAGTCGTCAAAGCACACGTGGTATGATTCACATACTTTGATATCTTTTTTCCTTTTCTTAGGGCATAAGGCATACTATATAAATTAAATACATCATACAGATCTTAGTTCAAGAATTTCTCAATACCTAACTTGAGTTCTTCTTATATTTATTTCTCTAGACAATCTAAATAGAAAACTCGATCTGGCATTAAAACAAGTCTAAGAGAAGCATAATCCATTTCAATTACTTATATCAAGGCGATTGAAGGAAGTACAAAACATAATCACTTTATCTCATCTCAGCAGATTCCAAAATTTATGAGGCGATTGTTCGTGTAAGTGAACCAATCTCAAAATGTTCGAATACTTTGTATGTGTGCATGCAAATTATTCATAAATAATCAAAATAATAAATAAACTCAAAAAAATTTGTTCATTGATGGATATTTAAGATTGTACAAGGTACATTACTAAATTTTATGCAATCATAGGGATTTAACGTGTTATGAATACATCTCTAGGATCATTTTAGTAAGCAGATTAGCTACCATATGATGCGTAAAAATGTACTGCAAAGTCACTTCTTTCTTTACTATGATGTCTCGTACAAGATTATATTTTGTACCAATTTGTTTGGCTCTACTCTGATAGTTGGGGTCCCTTGTATATGAGATAGCAGTTTGACTATCACTATAAATCAAATATAGGCCACACATCATCGTTTTAGAATCTTTGATTCTGAAAGAATATGCTTAACTACACAACTTCTTGTACTTCTAAAGTACATGCTAGATATTCTGCTTTCATTATAGACAAGGAAATGCATGTCTATTTCTTACTACTCCAAGAGATGGCGCAATTATTAAGCAAGAATACATATCCCGAAATTGATTTGCACTCATCTAGGTCTTCACCTCGATCAGTCACATTAAGCACAAATCATTTCCTTGATAGCAGAGGGAATAACTAGTACACTTCAGTATCTCAATATCCTCTTAACAACTTTTCAATGCTCTCTTCTAGAATTAGATTGATACATGTTGACCAAACCAATGTCATAACAAATCTCGAGACGAGTACATATCATAGCGTACATCAAGCTACCAACTGTGCTTGAATATTGTACTTTGAAAATTTCTTTTTTTTACTCAGGAGTCTTATGACACAAGTGAATACATAGAGTTCCACCTTTTAATATAGTAGTGTCATGGGAGTTGCAATTCTCCATTTTGGGACGTTCAAGAGTTTTCTTTACATATGGATCTTGAATAGAAGTTTCTTCGAACTATCTTTATAGATTTTAACACCTAATATGTAATTTGCTTTGTCCATGTCCTTAATTTCAAAATTTGAGGTCAACCATTTCTTAATGATTTCGACATATTCCTAATCATTTGCAGCCAATAAATGTCATCTATGTAGAGATATAAAATTACAAATTTTCCTTTAGACCTTTTCAGATAAATACACTACTCTTCATCTAGCATGATAAAGTTTACAAGACCGCTGCTTTGTCAAATCTCAAGTAACACTATCTAGAATACTGCTTTAAGCTATAGATTGATCTTCAAATACCATTATTCTCTTAGCTTGCTTCAATAAAACCTACAGGTTGTTACGTGTATATTTCTTTATTGAATTCTCCATTGAGAAAGGAAATCTTTACATCCATTTAATTCTAAATCTAAACATACTACTATTGCTAAGAGTAAATGAATGGAAGTAAATCTACCTACTGGTGAAAAAGTCTCTTTATAATCTATACCCTCCTATTAAGCGTAACATTTTGCTACCAGGTAAGCCTTATACATCTGTAGACTCATTAGCCCTTCACTTTATCTTAAGAACTTATTTGCTCCCAATATCTCTCCTACCATTTGGAAGATCAACCAAGTCTCGGACTTGATTGGATTTCATAGACTCCGTTACTTTTTCTATTACGATCTTCCACTTTTCCTTTGCAGAACATGATAGAGCTTCATGTACTTATTTAAGCACTTCATCATCTTTTAGAAATACTAAAAAAACTTACCCTTCAATTTCAAAATGATGTTTAGGTTTACTTTTCTATAAAAACTCCAATGTGACTCTATCATTGGAGATAAGTCACTCCAACCTCAATCAATAGGCAGAAGATTCCTCTTGTACCTTAGTTGATTCACCAAGTACGACTCTGTCATCTAATTTAAATAAAGGTTCTCCTTTTTAGTTTCACCCTTACTAGGAAGATTATTTTCAAAAAAATATCACATCACATGACTTTATCTCAGTTATAGTTTCATCCTATTTTTTACCTATGAACACATATCCTTTGGATTGATCCAATTATCTGATCAATATACATTTTTTGCCTATTGATCTAACTTCCTAAACTTGCTCGAGGGATCCTTAAATTAGGTGATCTACATGTCCATAGCTGATATGGTGTTGTAGGTATTGATTTCGAATGAACTTTATCTAACCTTTGTTTGATAGAGATTAAAATTTTAATTTTAATTTAAAGTCAATAATTAAAACTAACCACATATTTCATAAAATTTATAACTTTTTAACCACATATTTCATTAAATTTTATCAAAATCTACTAAAAATCTAATTTTAATGTACCAAACAAGTACTTAGTTTTTTAAAATTTTCCTATGTTTTGTTAACTCAATTTATTAGTCGTTTGTATTTTTATCAAAATCTACTAAAAAACTGAGTTTAATTATTAGCAAATTGGGCTTAAAATGTAACTCACATTCAACAAAGCATCACCCCAAGAGAAAATAGGTAAGTTAGTTTCCGCTATCATAGACCTTACCATTTCGAAAAATATTATATTCCTCCTCTCAACAACACCATTTTGTTATTATGTATTTAAAATAGTTAATTGCCTAAAAATTCCTTTTTCATTATATAGTTTCTTCAACTCTTTGGATATATAATCATATTCCTTGTCAGTTGTTAAGGTTTTCACTTTCCTTTCTATTTGATTCTCTACCATATTTAAGTATCGTTTGTAACATTCTATTGCCTTTGACTTATGAGAAATTAGATAAATTCAACTATACCGTATGAAATCTTCTATATAAGTGTTATGAAGTAATGTTTTGAAAATTTTGGCTTGATTGTAACTGAAAACTCCCAAAACGACAAATTTGTCGTTTTGAGTTTTCTTTGTAAATGTTTAACTTTTTTTTTCAAAAACGTGTTTTCACTGTCTTGAAAAATCGAAAACAGAAAATGGCTTGAAAATGGTAAAGAGAACATGCCATTAATGTCTTGCCCTCACATTCACATGATCATAAATATCAGAATGAATTAATTGCAATTGTAATTCAGCCCTCAAAGCTTACCAAATGAACCTACTAGGCCTTCTTTAGCTAAGCTATCCATTCTCTCTTTTCCAATATGTGCTAATCTAGCATGCCACACACATGTTTCTACATTCATTTCTTTAGAAGAAGAGAAAGATACATCATAGAAAAACATCAATATATACAATAGTTATAAATGTTTAGTTCACAATCCAACACGAGAAAACCATCACAGAAATAATTAGATCTATAAATTACATCGTCGTTGTTTAAACGAATAGAGTACCACTAAGTTACAACGCCTTCCTGGCACAAATATGACATCATAAAGGAGAATAGTACGACATCTTCTCAAGTGTAACATGCATGTACCAATCCCTTTTACCTCCATTTTATCAACATTTTCGACATATATCCCACTTTGTACCAGTTGGGTATTGGAGGAACTCCACAAATGCTTCTCTATCCCTTGTTACATGGTATGTCGGTCCTGAGTTAAAGCCCAAAGCGTTTTTAGAACTAGACTCAGCTACAAAAGCATGTTCAAAGAATTTAGCTACTCCAAGCCGTTCATCATCATTTCAACACAGTGGACAGCATCAGAAAAGGTTTTGATGCTATCGTTATGATCAAATTTACTTTTGATGTTCCCGTTATCAATAAGATATTAGATCAGAGCTTGAACTTGTTGCTCATTAGAGAGCATGTGATCGACTGACTTTAGCTCCCTGATCCCGTTAAACATAATCCTAACATGTCAATTGATGTTTGATCAGGAGATTTCTTATAAGTGTTAAACTTAATTTTCAACTATCTGAGTCTAGTCACACTAGTACCACAATATTTTTCTCTCAGATATACACAAATGTCATGAGCAGTTGAAAATTGTTCACACTCGTGGATGAGATCATCCACCAAAGACCTTATCAAGATTGCACGAGTACTGAAATCTTTCTCTTTACATGACTGGTAAGTATCATGATTTCTTTGATATTGAGCAATTTGACAAGTTCTTGTATCTCCCATCATGTGGTCAATGTCCTCAAGAAAATCATGTTCCTCCAGCATATACCAATTTTTATGGTGCCAAATGTTATACTTATCATCATTCAATTTTTCACCCTTACTAAGGTAAGCAATGATAATTTTTGATGCCATGTCCGTCAAAGTTTTAGAAACAACCATTTAAATGTCCATTCATGCACACATTTGCACTCATGCAAATTAGAATTTATGATAATTTAACATTAGGCATAGAGTCCAAATTTCACTAAGTTCTCAATGGCTATTATCTCATGTTTCATTATCACAAAAATTAACTTTAAAGTGCTAAATCATATGTTCTAGGTGAGAGTTATATGATATGTACCAACATTAAAACTATAACTAAATTAAAGAGTTACGAAAGTATCGTGTAAATAAGATATTTCGATCATACGTAGTAAAATGCAATACATATATGAATCAAAAGGTATCAATTATGTACATACAGTTACCTTCAATTCTTCTATACAACTACTGGACACGAGAAAAGTATTACATCTATATTCATCAACAATTGATTAATTCACCACTACAACTAACAATACATCGACAGATGAATTTCTTAATACCTTAGTTTTCTTTCTTCCATTTCCTCATCAAAATTCAAATAAAATAACTATAGGCTACAGTAGGCGACTTATCCGAAATTTCAATTACAACATCATTCTAAAGACTATGAAGTTTTCTAATTAGATCTACCTCACATATTGTCTCAAATGCATCCACCTCTTTATGCATTGCTTCAAGAGGCTTATGCATTGTACCAATTTATGACGTTATTTATTTCATAGTTTCGATAACTACATAGCTTTTAAATTCACAACACGTGCTTCTAGTCTCCCCTCTAGGGATGCTAAAAGTGTGCATAAATTCAATTATATCTTATTAAGTATAAAAAAAAGTCATAATGGATCGCATAACCTAATTAAAATCTACACTACTCATGAAAGTAGAACAATTTGGTATTTTCAATACTTCCAAAGCATCTTTTAATTTCCAAAGTGAGAACATCTCAAAATGAACTCTCAATTGGCAAATATATTATTAATAAATATTTTCAAATTTACAAAAAAAATAAAATTAGAATTTAATCAAGAAATGTTTTTATGCTTTTTATAAATTTATTAATCAATAAATATAAAAAAAAATTAACTATTTGAAAGTTAATTTAATTATACAGAAAAATAAATAATATTTCAGGGATAAACTGTAATTTTTGTTTGACCCTACAAGCGCCTCCAAGCACTGGTCAAACATTATTTTTTATATAAAAAAACGGTGGTGTGCCCTCCACTTGCCACACCATTGCCTTTCGGGCTGCAAAAAAATATTTTTTCACATGTTCTGTTATTTTAATGTTTTATGCTTATATGCATGGTCAACATTCAAAAATATTGTGCACATCATAGCATTTGATACACCAACATAACAAAAGAGTGATAGAAATTATTATATCACACCATCATCTTTCTCTCTTTAACCTGGATTTGAAACTTTCCATCTAACTTTCTCATTTTAAATCCATATTAAGATTTATTTATATGGTTGGAAATTTTAAAGGAAGATATTTCTTGTTGGGAATTCACTTAACATGCACAACAAAATTTAAATAATATTTCAATTTTCACCAAGGATTTTATTTGTGTTTAAAAAGAAATTGTGATAAGAATAATATATTTTCTAATTTCAGCAAACTCATTTTTTAATTTTGGAACACGAACAATCATGATCTGCAATTCATAGCTGTCAAATTATCCATTCTCCAACGAAAATCCACAGATGGAACAAGAATGAGAGAATTAAGGTTTCTCTTCTTTTCTTGTGCTAGTAAGATAATAATTGTGTTGTTTTGTTTCTCAAACCCTAATAGTTTATTAAAAGAAATCTAAATGGGCTTGGTCCGATACTTAAACTTAATCCGGTCTAATGTTTAATTAATCTAATTAATTAAACGTGATCCATTAATTAATTAAGCCAATTAATTAATTTGCTCATTAATAAGTAATTCAATTAATTAATTGTACAACACTTGTCAATAAGTTAATTAATATATTCTACAATCACAACTCTTTGCAATTAACAAATTAATAAGACTTGAATTTTCGAATTCTACTAATTTAATATATTAGAAAATAAATTCAATTAAGCCTCTGTTTGGTAACCATTTTTACCCCATTTGTAGAAAAAATTCACATGTTATACAGTGACCGTGTCAGAAGGAGCTGCCCCTTTTTTTGACCAAATTTGGTGAAATTACCAATTTGCCATTTCAAACAATTTTTTGTGAGATAAGTGATGGCAAATTTGGAAACATGTTGCTGCCATATGCAAAAGCTGCTGCACCTAGGTCCCACTGACACAGATAACAGGTGAAAAATTCATTCTCATTTTGGCAAAAATGGTTACCAAACACAGGTTAAATAATAAATCTTGCCAAAATATAAAATGTATTAATCATATATTAAAAGTATTTATGTTCAAAATTGATTGAACGTAGAGCATAACACTTACATTTCTACCTAGGCTGGACATGGTCCAAGTCGATTTTGAAGAGAATCGAACTTAACCGAACCAAAATTTTAGGGTATTTAATAAATGAAACCGTCTGGTCCAAATATAATTATGGAATCGTTCGGGTTCGGTTCCGTTCCGTTCGGTTCTGTTCAGTTCCATACAATAATTAATTTTTTTAACGGATTTCTAATGGTCAACAATCGGTAGTTGTGGTTGGAGGTCGCAACTTCGATGGGCATTGGAGAGGGAAAGTCGGACTCGGCAATAGGCTCTTTCGATTTGGGCATGTAGATATATGTTTTCAATTTATCAAGTGATTTAGGGTCAGTGACTCAGTGGTTACCGAATGAAAGTGTAAAATTGAAAAAAGAATGATAAAAACTTAAAAAGATTTAGATCTTAGGCTTATAATGAAATTAATAATATGACCAATAAATTGAATTTAAAAATTGGGTTGGACTGGGTTAGCTAAGCATAGACTTGGCTTGGGAGTTAGAACATTAATTGCTAAATTAGTTAATTTGCTAATTTGTTTAGAAAAATTTAAAAAATTAATTAATTCAATATAAAAAATTAAAAAATATATTTAAATTCGGTTCTTATTCGGTTCTGAGTCTAGAACCGAAACCTAACCGAACTCGTCGGTTTTCGATTCAGATATCCGTTCGGCTATTTAACTTATGAAGAACCTCCCGGTTCAGTTCGGTCCGGTTCGATTCATGAATTTTGTCCAGCCCTATTTATAACAATATTAATCTGCTGCGTGAAAATGAAAAGCAACTAGAAAATAATTAAAGCTTCTGCAAATTTAAATAGGGCTTTACATTTCTCCAAAAAATAAAAAATAAAAAATTCTGATTGCAAATATATTCTAAATCATAAAAGGAACATGTCGTACAAATTTCGTGAATATATGTTGTATATTTCATAACATACCATTAATGATGTTTTAAGTTTTATCACAAAAGACATACAAGCTTTTCGTGAATATATGTTGTATAATATGCTAGGAAATAACCTAGGAAGGCTCTAATATTAATATAATTCCATACCTAGCATGCTTCTACTTGTAAAGATTGTAGAAACTTACTTGACGTTGATGAATTCTCAAGACTAAATTATTTGAAACACTTGCCTTGATTTTTTCTTGTGCTCTGGTTCAAAACTCTATCAAATGGAAGGAGTTTCTTGGCCACTGATATAGGATGGTATTCACGATTTTCCTCGAAGACCGCT
>CAIGRM010286347.1:0-11872 GCA_903798335.1 Fraxinus albicans | reverse complement strand
AAGAGGAATTCGTCATAGAATTGTATATCTGCTGACTTTTTCCCTTCCAAATTTTGTTTAATGACCTCTATTGTACTTTTTTATTATTATTATTATATATATATATTTTTTTTTAATAACTGTGGATGTTCGGGCCAACTTGCGCGCACCTTGACTAATTCCACGGGGTCCTGAAGTTTACGGCCGAGTACTCACCTCAATTGCCCTGAGGGGACTCAAACTGGTAACAATTGGGGAGCAAACCCAATACCTAACCAATTGAGCAACCCTTTAAGTTGGTGACAGATATCTTTATAATCTACTCAAATTCAAAATAATATTGAGAAACCAATTTAACTTGAAATCAATTAAATTTTGAAATTAAATCACATGTACTTAAATTTTCGAAAAGAATCTTTAACACGAAAATGTGTCCACTACACTTTTTGCCTTTTTCTTTTTTATTTAGGGGGGTGTTTGATGCACATTATTGAAAAAATAATGCATTTTATAATGTGATGTGACAAAAAATATGTGGTTAAAAAATAAGGATTTTTTTTTGAATTTGCATGTAATACTGTTTTATTGAAAAATGTGTGGTTGAAAATAAATTTTGAAAGAATGAATTTTTCAAGAACGCGGATCAAACAGGGCTTATACTTTTCTAACTTTAGCACATATTATACTTCAATTACATGCTATTGGCCGTGAGAATTAGGTATAAAGATGATGGCTTCAAATCAGATCAAGTGATCGATAATGATTCACAACAGAAATAAATCGTAGAGGATGTTGTAGCTAAACTGATTGTAGAAAAAGGAAAATTGATGGAACTAAAAATGTCTTATAAGACGTCTGTTTAATAAATAAAAAAAAAAAACTAAAAGTAAATATATTTCTTATAAGCTTATAAACCGGTGTTGTCTAAGCTTGTTCAAAATGTACCTTGAGACCTATTTCCCAAGAAAGCCACTTCTAAGTAACTTTTATAGTCTAGCCAAACATAAAATTGTCTACTATCCTATTCAGTCCCATCTTATTTGACGAATGCATTTTTAATCTCATAAACAACCTGAATAATCCTAAACTTGTCCAGTCGTATTCAACATAGTTTAATGCAACACCACATCTCTTTCAAAATGTTGGCTTCACTAATAATCATAGATAATCTAGGTGTAAATTCCCTTGCATTCCATTAAATTCTTTTCAATCCAAGCAAGGATTCTTCTAGAGGCATCTACAAATGTGTAAATCATACCTGCCATTCTTAAAAAGACCACTTTCATCGGCTAGCTAAATATCGAAGGGAAAACTGTATTCATTTGTAGTTCAAACTCAAAACAACTCTGTTACATATTTATCGAAAATTTGATGTGTCACAATTCAGTGATTAAATAAGGAAAAAGAAACAAAAGAGCCGGTCTATTGAATTTATTGTGTAACCTCTGGAGGAAGCTTTTAATGAAATCCCTGGCTAAACACCAAGTCCTTCGCTAAAATCTCGGACAGATGTCATCATCCCCAGCTTTTCTTTTTTTCTTTTTAGTTTCTAGTAGGCCAGGAATTTGCATTTCGGACCAACATAACTGTGCAACAATCCATGATATTCCACAAATGTACATTGAACAGAGGGACAGGGGCAAGCATCCTCTCAGGCCTCTCCAAACACTGAGTCTCAAGAGGCAACCACAAGTCAACCAGCAGAACCCTAATTTCGGCTGCCTTCGATTTGCAGGCTTCAAAACGTATGGTAACAAAAACTATGGGCTCAACCAAGTAGGAAAATGGATTTGTGTTTCATAGCATTGGAGAAGCATTTCTGGGATATCTTGCAGACGACGGCACCCGCTGAAAAGATCGAGAAAACTCTGGTTTAAATCTTTTGTTTGACGTCCCATGCAATGACCTGATTCACAAGGAGTTAGTAACATAGTATGCATATTTGTAAATCTAGTACTTCAAGAAGCTGTACGAAGCTGACAGCACTGGAGGAGATACGGGGAATGTAGAAGTATAGACAAAAAAAGTGTCATTTGCCACATCGTCCAACATGGAAAACCAGAATCGCAAAACAAACTTAAGATGAAAGCTGAAGCTCTGAGATTTCCTCTCAAACCTTGCAACAGTTGAGCGATCACCTTTACTCAAAAGCTCCCAAAATTCTAGCACATTCCAAATATATGCACACCATACAACCCAAACAAGTGCATAATCAGGGTCGTACTGCTCTTGGCATACATTATATTCTCATGCAGAGCACATTGAAATATAAATTTACGTACAATCATTTAATCAAATGTCAGCAGACAGCAAAGCCCACTAACCTTGGAGAATCCTGGCGTTTGTAAGAAAACTGATTGGGCATGGATCTCAAGGTTCCAAGAGCCTTTTCAGCAGCCTGAGGGAAATAATATAGGGTTCAAAACATGAAGAGCAATTTAATAAACAAAAACAAACAAAAATTCAAGTCCCTAATACTAATAAGAAAGAATGTGGAAGGGAAAAGGTATACAAGAGGGAAGAATTAAAGCAACATGGTACCTGTGTCTTAGCTTCATCCCATGTTAGTCCAATTCCTTTGCCTAATACCTGTCCATCAATTTCAACCTAAAATGCCAAAAACAGCACAATTTCTTAACAAAGAATACTTGGATATATACACGTAAAAAATTGGCTACTTCATGGATCCACTATCAACCATCATTTTGGTTTAACCAGTGAGTTTTACAAAATGTCAAGTCCCTCAAATTCTGATGCACATAGAAAAGCATTTAAAACCTCCAAATATGAGGATTACGAGGTATGGAATCATTATGAACCCAACGACGTCTGACAATCCAAATGGCCAATAACAAATTGATAGATACAGATAATGGCACCGTTGATTAAAAAATGTTTCACAATATAAATGCATGGTTAGAGGCATTGGATTAAGATTTTAAAATCAGAATTCGGTGAAAAATCAAATCAAATTTATATTGACAACTCTAAATCCAATTCAGAATTCCTGGGATCATGCTATCGAATGCAATCTAAATGACCGTGAACGAAAATCAATGTTAAATCCAGAATAATTAATCTGGTCAAGAGACTAAATGACCGTGAACGCAAATCAACGTGAAATCCAAAATAATTAATCTGGTCAATGTAAGGCTTCAATAGAGTACAGGAGAAGACATTATTATGCTATATCCGATCCATATTAACAATTTATGGAAATGATGGTATAATTGTATTGTAGGAGTGGGTGGGGGTGACTGGAAAGGAGAGAGGAATAGAAGGTGTTAATCACCCCCAGAAAAGAAAGTTCTCCTAAGAAGACAACAATTTTTTTATTTAATTGTCAACAATGCCTAAATTGCTGACCTGTGCGTATACTTCTTTTTTCTGGCCTGGATTTGCTGAAAACTGAGGTTGAGTTTGGAATGCTACACCAAGGCCCTGCATCATGCACTGAGTAATAGAATAATGAAAGCTTGTGAATGGGGAATGGCAAGTACAGAAATCAGAAATTGTAGTATTTTGACTATAAGAAACTCACCAGTTCTTTAAGCTCCGTGATTGAACCCATTGACTTTTTGGAAGCCTCCAGTCTAGGGTCCAGAATCCTGAGTGACTCTGATGCAATTGAAAAAGATGTAGCATCCTCCTTAGGCAATGGCTGATATCCAAAAGGGTAAGCATCACGAATAAAGCCATTATCGTTCGAATTAGCAAATCTACCCCCATCCGCAGGCATGGAACTTAAATCAGGCTCACGCGACAAATATTTATCTGCAAACAAACAGTCTGTAATTGTCAGCACCAGTGCAGAAAGCATCCCATGATCTGAAAGGAGCCGAGCTAAAGTGCAACCTCAAGCAGACGTGTCACATTAAGTTAAAGATATATCATTTCCAATAGCTACAGCAAAATAACTAGAAGTATCCCGTTGCCAACATTGTTTACTTTCCCTTTTTGCTCGAGGCAAGAAAATGAAGGCAAAAGAGATTGAACAGTGATATAAAAAAGAATCAAGTTACATACAGTAACAAAATGTATTATCAACTATGAAGAAGGCAACAATTAATCTCTTACCAGCCAAGTTCATAAGAGATCCCGTAGCAGCCTCATGCTGTGCTTCCCTTCTCGTTCTAGCAATTCCTTCACCAATTTTCTCTCCTGCAAATAAAACCTATAGAAGACCACAAGAAACACAATCTCATTGGAATTCCACAAAATGTTTCCAAAACAGAAAACAAATCAGTAGCAGAAGGACAAAGGTATTGGAAATATATTTTAAAGATTCTCGATGGTGCATATTTTGGGCAGAGAAGAAAACATTGTTAGTCATTTAATATCAATTATTAATTGTTTAATTCTCAATAGTGCACAGATTCGGCCACTGAGAGAAAATTTTGTTAATAATTTATCAATTAGTTCTTAATTGTTTAGTTCTACATTTTGTCGTCGCCATCAGAAGGTACTGTGATGCAACTAAACTGTGAGTGAAGCGGGAAATCACCTCTACAGAGAATTGCAGTTCCATGCTTGAGACAAGTGCTTGCCTGAAATCCACCTACAGATATTTGAAATATTTTTTTTTTCTTAAAGGTAAAAGAATTGTATTGAATCCTACAGATATTTGAAATAACCATAAAGAGACCTCAAATGCGACAAGACAAAGTCGTGAAGGGATCCAAGGGAAAATTACGAACTGTTTCCATACCTTTGTTCCACACTTGTATGCAATATCCTGTAAAGCTCCTGCTGGTGTTTCTGGGTAGGGATCTATTTGCCCAGCTTCAAGGTCAAGATCCTTGTTTCCTGAAGATGGTTGAGCTATGGGAGCATCCTCACCTTGGAAAACGGAATACCATATTGTCAATAACACTATCTTTTACCAAAAAGAGCTGTATCGGACACTTGTGCAGCTAGTACAGGCAAGAAATATATGATATATCAAATGAAACTAGCTCCACAATAAGGAAAAGAAATGAATCACCTCTTTGAGCTAAATATCTCTTTTTACAGAGAAATTGAGGAAAAATTACCAAATATTCCTCCATGAGCTTTTTCTAAATCCCCAAGTGTCCCTATAAGCAACAAACTTGCCCAGGAAACCGGGGTAAATCACCAACAACGTAATGCTTATTTGTTAACTTGATGTTTCCCCTGATACAGCTATTTCTGTCCCTTTTTATATCAATTTTTAGTTATCAGGCGAAACAAAATTGAAGCAGAAAAGACATGATATTAAGACTTCCCCTCGGTATGAATGTTTTATACGTGCACTATCAAGAAAAACTAATTGATGAATAAAATCATCAAGAAAATCCATTCCGTGAATCATAACATCCCATGGCATATTCAATTCAAGCATAGGTTAATAAATGCAATAAAAACAGACGGATGAATCAAAGGACCTGAAAGCATTTTGTGACGAGCTGTCTGTAAAAAAAATGAACTATCACCTAGTTTTACAGGGTAAGTAATGTTTTATATAACATAATAACTTTTCATGTCAGACTTTATCATTCAATCACAACTTCAAAGTCAAAAACTATCAATTTAGGGGAAGAAACATGAAAAAAAAAAAGTAAATATCAAATTAATCATGGGAAAATTTATCCGTGAGGTTCTAATATACTTGTGAAACTGAATAAGTAAACATTAGGAATGCATGTCTTACCAGACAAGGAGTGAAAATTACGCAGTGACTGGTTTAACCTTAATGGTTCCTCACTTGGCAGTGCCTGCATATATAAACTTTGGAATATTAACATTATTGCCCTTTGTGACTTTGTCCAGTCATGATAGTCCTTTCAATTTATGCTTTATACACTTGAGTGCTATAAACCAGGTAAATTTAGATGTGAATTACCTCATTTGGCTGCCTTTGGCTTTCAAGAACTCTACCAGGTCGGACTGAACTCTCCACTTTATGGATAAATGGTGGATGATGAGGCCGGTGCTTGTCGATTGGAATAGACTCGGGAATTGAAGGAATTTCCTTAGGTGGTGTCACTCGGTTCAGTTGCCTTGGACTCATCTCTTCTTCAACGGGAAACCAACCACATGCCGGAACCCTTGGTGCTGAGACTTGCATGGGCGGTCCAGCAGGAAATTGAGGTTCAACTGATGCATGGTCTCTTGTGTCTTGACCATGTTGCAAAATGAGTAGTCTCCGTCTCGTATCAGGATCTAATTCAGATTCTGGTACCTCGCCCTCTTCCCTTGCAGGAGAGTTTTGCAAGGTTGTTTCTGCCGTGACACGTTGCGCTAATGTTGGTTTAAGTAGTGCTGTCAGTTGAGGTAATTGCTGATTGGGAAAAGACGTCACTTGCCCTTCCATCGTTGTTGGTGGAACTGAGAAAGAAAGAGATGGTACAATACTATGGAGAGCTGAAGCAATTCTTGGATCTACACTTGTCATTGTCAAAGGGGCGGTTGAAGAAGCTGAACTTGCCTCCTGAGTGTTCAAGGTTGTTAAAAGTTAAAATGATGGTTACCGTCAGCTAACAGAACAATTAGAGATAGTTCTTAGTACACGAAAAGGACAAGCAGAAAAAGATGTTATTAGACAGAGTTTTCTGTTAATCTCCATTAAGATTTTCACCAGTCATTAAGGCTATTACATATGGGCATCAACTAAGAAGAAGAAGTTCATCAAAGAGGACATTGCACCTTTAGTAGCCTCCTTTCCACCTCAGCATCCACCATGCCATCAAAAGCAATCGAATCTTTATTTCCACTAGAAACAGAAGGATCGTCCTAAGAAGCATGGAATTGAATAACATTACTATAATCTATATTAATGACCATAAACACAGTTAAACAACTAAATAATTCATCACATATAATTTCAGATGCGTGACAACCCAACATAATTGTAGGACTGGCTCAAGTTACAAAGTAATGTCCTCACTGACCTCCAAAATCAAATAGTTGCTCACATCTGGCGGAGAAGGAACTTCTTTAATATCATCTTCATATGCAACTCCAGACATTCGTTGCAAGAGAACTTCGTCAAATTCCCTGTATCAAATGTATTTTTCAAGTCCAATCCTAACACTGGAAGAGGTATGAACCAAATCTTGACAAACTAAAACTAAAAAACAACTACAGCAGTCACCACCCGATGTTAGTGAGTTGTTGTGCATCAATAGTAGGGTCCATGTAAACTTACTTGAAAAAACCACCTCTAACATTGCAAGCTACATTTCTTGCAACACACAGAATGGGGGTTGTTTTATTGGCCTGTGGAATATAATTTTGAATCGTGTCATCTATTGAATGAGCTTAGATTTCCATAAATTTAAAAAATTATATATATATATGGAAAGTACTTCAGCTTGAGGGGCATAATATGGAGCAAATGCAGGAACAACGTGCACACAAGGCTGATCTTTCTCGTCCCACACTTTTAAACGATCATCAATCACTAATGCCATCTTAGGATGGCAATTTCCAACTTGGAAAACATTGAATAGTGATTTCCTACAGCCTGATAGAAAATTAATGAGTACAATAGATACAATAAAGGTGCTATATATGTAATAATGATAAATTCTACCAAAAGTGGAAATTAAAGTTACAGTAATCAAAACTTGCCAGCCTTGACACAAACAATACGCTCCAACAGCTCTTTGGAGTCTATCAAATTTGATTCTGGATCGAGAAGCCTCCACATTTCTAAAGCATAATCTCTTTCCGCCATTGTGCAAACAAAAACCTCAAATCGTTTCCGACCTCTAGCAGTTAAGTAGTTTCTAAGATCCTCCCAAGCAGGCCTCAACCTAACAAGGATGCTGGTATCACGTATCTGCAGTAATACAAAGTACCTTTCAATATCACATATCTTCAAACGCATAATATGACAAAAAGTACCAAGCCCATCTTATCTTCTTGAATTCATTACCATTGCCCAAACTATTAGGTAAATTCACCTGAAATCTGCCACTAGTGGCCAGCCTCTACCCCGCCGGCCCAAGAAATAGCAGAAATAAAAATTGAAAAATGAACTTCTCTTAGCAAGTGATATGAGAGCAAACTCTAGTCTAACTAGACTAGCATAACAAGGATAGCTGAATAATTTAATATTATATGAGGTAAGTGATGTGCAGTACACGTACCAGAGGATTAATGCGAGTGAGAATAATGTTTTTATCTTGCAGACGTATAAGGGGTCGAACAATAGGTTGATGATTGTTTGACAAAGCTGGAACCTCTTCAGGCTGCGATTTCATCACCTTCCCATTGTCGATTACCTGATCATTTTCAGCATATTGCTTCAGTATACCTTTGTCATCTTGATAACGCTTAAACTCAGCCATCATACCAGCAACACGTTGTGGATCAGATTCAGAATTTATTTTTCGCAGCAAAACTCCTATTCTATCCTCAAATGACCGCATTGTGTTTGCAACTATAAGTGTTTCGTCAAGATCAAATACTATGCCAAGGCATCTAAGATTCAGCATGACAAGGCAAGAATTGTAAAGTCCTGATGCTACATTGAACCCCCAAAAGCAAGGGACCTGTCCTTCATACTTCCGAGAGTGCATGGCAACTAAATGAAGCTCCTCTCCTCCAAGTGACATAACTGCAGTCTACAAATACATTTATAATTAACAACGAGAATTGGAACTCAAATAAAAACACGATACCTTTTAAATAGAATGTAAAGGAGAAGGAAAAAGGACAAAACAAATGAAGAAGATAGAAGTCTTTCTGAGAGCAAAGAATAGATAAACCTTACTTAGACTTCCATACAGATTCCACAATACATATCAATAAGTATTTTTCGTTTATATGTATTCCTAGAGCTAACCTATAACTGCAGTAACCAGTTACTCCAATTTTTTATAAAAACAATAATAAAAATAATTTTTTTCTTTTTGATATATGTCAGTCTCCATTTGTTTGTGCTGCCCTTCATTATCGATTAACAGAAAAAGAATTTCCTGTCCGAAACTGAATATGTTTAAAACATACTTCTATTAATCTATAGGTTCCAATAGAACTCACGTTCAACACTTGTTTTATTTGGTGCATCAAACCATCACAAGTGTTAACAAAGAAAGAATCAATTTCATTAACTAGCTTAATAATTCCCCAGAACATTCTTTCTAATAGGACTCACTTCAGAGATCAAAAAATTCCTGGTACGCGCCTAAGCTGCAGTTCCAAGATCCTCTAATTCTTCAAAATGCACTCAAAATAGTCAAAATTCACAGTAAATTTTTCCAGTGTCATGAGTATCATTTTGCCCAAAGTTCAGTCTTTCTTCAGTAAGACCAGTTTTGGAACGGAGAAATTTTCACTGAATCTTTCAGAATTCATTTTTTCTGCTAGTTCACTTCTGCATCAGAGTTTAAACTTTTTTAAAAATATGAGAGTTTTATTTTCTTGAGTTAATATTAGGGTTCTTTTAGTGTTGCTTAAATTAGGGTTTCTTTGAAGTTTCAATTGAACTAAGTTTGGGATTTTTAATTAATTGTTTGAAAAAGTTTGTGTTCTGTACTTGGTTGCGGGCAATGCGATGATATACCTTGTTATCTCTGAGACATGTAGCATGCAAAACCGAAAGTGGCGAGTCCTGGTGTTGTGACGACTCCAATTTGAAGGCAATTCCGGTAGACGTTATGGTGTGAAGCACCGCAAGTGGTGGACACCTTTCACTGGGTTGTGAATAGTGAGATATCCGAATTTCCTTAAGACGCTCCCCCCTTACGACACCGTCTTTGGACTGTGTTGGATACACTACCACTTCTCCCAGCACCCTTTCTCCTTCGTAAACCACCACCGATTTTCCATACATTTTTTCTCCAAAAAAAAAAATAATAATAAATTAAAAAATCAAAATTCTTAACCAAATTCACTTCTTCAATATAGCTGTACGGAATTCATCAGTCTGTGAAATCTGAGAGAAAATCAATAATTCAATCTATCGGTCCTTGAAATTGGATAGTTTCTTCTTAATAATCAATCCGATTTTTCCAGATTTATAGATCTATTGCTGATGAAATCAAGAAAAAAGTAATACAGTCTACAGATTAGGGTTTCGTCAAAATAATTGACGGTGACGGTGAATTGCTGATTTTCTTGATGTGTCCGAACTGTAATTCAGAATTCAAGTATAGGATTGATAGTACAACAGCATATGTAACGATGACGAAGAAAACCCTAGATCCAGGAAAATTGAAAAGGTCGAAATATCGTTCTCTCTCTCTCTCTCTCTCTCTCTCTCTCTTGTCACTCGGTGCCCCCTACACACGAGTTGGTATTAGTTAGGTCATGGCCTATTTATTCCTATTAATATTGGCTGAATATTTAATTATTGTTTCATAACCATTATTTCCAAATTCATTTTGAATCATGCTACTCTGTCAGGCCTGTGACATCTCACAGGCCTGACAGAGCAAATTGTGAGATGGACGGTGGGAGTTTAACATTTGGGGGGGAGTTTTTTTAATGAGATGGGTCCTCTCATGTGAGTGCTCAACTATGCCAGACCTTTTACAGGTCTGGCATAAGAGCTTAATTCATTCATTTTTGTATGTATCAATTTCAATCACACGTTCACATAATAAAATATTACTTAAAATCTTTCTCTACTTTTTAATCACACATTATTCTAAAAATCGTTATTCAAAAATCTATTTTTCTCAAATAATGGTTATCAAACATTGGCTTATTTTGTATATTTTAGATTTAATTGACCCAGTCATCACTATACTTAGAGTGGCGTTTTCAATTACTTACTATACTTTAAAATATTAAATTTTGATCACTAAACTTATCAAAGTATCGGACGCTACTCAGTGAAATCAATTTCATTAGTCTCTAATGGAATAACTTACCCGATAGAAGGATTTTATAGTTGGCGCCACATCGCAATTAGATACCCAAGAACATTTTATTAAATTATTATGTGTTAATGTAGTTGTCATGTTGAATGGTGGAATTCGAAAAATCAAGTTCTTTTGAAATTATATCACAATTCATTAAGAGTTTTAACATGTTTAGATGTATCTGCTTGGTGATATATTTGTTTATATTTTCAAGTTTGATTTGAATGCGTCCGGTATTATATTCCATTAGCGAAACAATTCAATAAAATGTTCAGTCTGGAAAGAACTTTCTAAAAACATAATAACACAATATTAAATAGTAGAAAGTAAACAAAATTCATATTGTCATGTCATCTTGACGTCATTTTGAGGAGTTTAGTGGTCAAAACTTAACTAACTACAAGTATAATGAGCATTGGTGATGGGACATAGTTGTGAACTCACGTTTTCAACTCAAGTATTCATTGAGCATCTAATAGTGATGGGCATCAGTTGTGAAATTCATTTATCGGGTCAACTACTCCGTTAGAGAATCGAAACGAAAGTTATTTCAGTGAATAACGTCAACACTTTGAAAAGTTTGATGACCAAAACTTGACATATTAATGCACAGTGAGCAATCGAAGACGTCAACATAAATTTAACAATTATTGAGACAATTTACTCTAGATTTTAAGTTTATATTCTCAAGGTTGGGAGTTATTTCAAATTTTCAATACAATTTCGTTTTTCTTAAGAAAGTGGCCAATTATCAAGCTAGCTTATAAATATGTATATGTATTCAAAGTATAATCTTGCTACAGTGACATTAAGTTTGGCAGTTCTTTTTGATAGTGGGTGAGGTGACACGATTTTTTACCCTTGATTTCAACAACACTTAAAATGATTCAGGACACAAATTTTTACACCTCATATAATGTCAACCTTAACGTATACATAGAATGTACAAATAACATTTTCCATTCAAAACATTGGACCGTATTGGATAAATTGTCCACACGGTGCTCTTTATGTGATGACTAGTTGGACACACGTGCGATGCACGTGCCGTTGGTGAA
>CAIGRM010286337.1:0-12651 GCA_903798335.1 Fraxinus albicans | reverse complement strand
AAAAAAATAGACTTGTATTACTAGTAGCGTTATTTTAAAAAAAAAAAAAAATGGCGAGCCGGAGCCGCTCGCTTTGGGCGAGCTCGGGCACGAGCCGAGCTCGCCCAAAAGGCAAGCTCGGCTCGTTGCCAACGAGCCACGAGCTCGTACGACAATGGGCTGAGCCGGCTCGGCTCGGCCCATTGACACCACTAGAACATACACATGCTAAGTGTGACGTCAAATAATATCTAATTATACTGATATAATGATAGTAAAGTATCCGATTTTTATAACTTTCCATTAAAGTTGATTATTTAGGTCGTTCAAATGATAGTTTTTGCTAGTATTTGGTTTTGTAAGAAGTGACTTTGGATAGTACTTTGGACTGAATATGTTTTAAAATTATGCTAGTTGTACATTAAAAGTATACATTAAGTCTGACACAGTGTGATGTGTCAAAATTTGTACTATTAGTTGTTTAAAGTATTGTTAAAATCAATGTATAAAAAAGTCATCATCTCATAATAATGTCAAACTTAAAGTTGATGTACATGTAGCAATATTGTTTTACAATTATTCATTAATAATAATCCAGATCTTATAAAGGGGTGTAATGGTGAGTGTCAACATAGTTGCGATGTACCATAAGTTTCACACGAGATAGCTTAGTTTCATTTTAATAAAAATCGTATATAGTCCTACGAATTAACTATTTAGCCTCCATTTGATAAAATATATAAATTATTTTTATCTATTTATAATTTAAACTATTATAAATTGTTCACAACCGGAGGCTTAGATGGCATACGAAACTTGCAATGAAAGTGCACATATTCCATCTTAGCCATGAAATGACATTTTCCTGTCATTGTATTTTGTATGAATGATGTATATGTGACAAAGGGAAGAAATTAGAGAACAAATCGGTTGGCATAGATTTGGATTCACGAGTCAACTTTAAGAACAAAGCGAGAAGAGCTTACTCGTGAACATGAACAATTGGAAAGGCCTCACAAGTACGTAAATAATAAAATTAAGCCCCTGTTTTGTGGGGATTAAAATAAATTTTTAATAAATTTTGATAAAATGTGTGGTTGAAAAGTTGTTGATCAAGTAAAATATATGATTAAAATTAATTTTTGACTTTAATTTAAATTAAAAACTATATTT
This sequence comes from Fraxinus albicans, assembly GCA_903798335.1. Lineage (NCBI taxonomy): Eukaryota > Viridiplantae > Streptophyta > Magnoliopsida > Lamiales > Oleaceae > Fraxinus > Fraxinus albicans. The sequence continues at coordinate 11,499 of CAIGRM010286337.1, read as the reverse complement.
TAAATTCTACCAAACATGAGCGAATGTAATCAACAATTTTTATCTATTTTTTTACCTTAATATTGTCAAATGCGGCCATTCTATCGTACAAATCCATAAATCATAAAATATTGTGTTCTTCACATGAGAAGAAATTTATATAATACACTTCAAGAAAGATGGCAATCCCTACTGCTGAGAAAAAGAATTGCGCCAAACTATAAAAGTTTATCTAAAAATCATTTCTATATACGCTTTTCCTTATTCATGTGAAAATTATCACATTACCCGCAAGTTATGTTAATCTGTTTCTTGATATGCAAAAATGACAAAATATTGTCAACTTGCGAAAAAAAAAATCTAATGTATCTAAAATATTGTTTATTTATAGCATCCATTTCATAATATGATTTCCACTTTTTGCTCATTATATATTCTCTCTTTTAATTAGCTTGTATGCACTAGAAAAACAAAAAATGGTGCACAATTTGCAAGAGGGATTTGGTGGGAGGAGAATATATTTGGGACATATATACCAATATAGGAAATATGGAGTACCAAATAAGGTAAAGGAAAAGGAAAACAAAGAGGAGAATTGCTTCTAAACAATGATTGGCACATGATATGCCTAAATGGTCCTTGTCTATCTTCTTGTTTATCCTTCCTTCCTTCTCCATTTGGCAACAAATCCAGCAAAAAATTTGTAACATGATTGTGTCATGTAAGAGATTGGTCCGCTAAAGGGTAAAATTTTAAGAATAATGTTATTTATACATAATGCAGTTACATAATGATTTATATACAGATAAATTGTTAAAAAGAGAGTGAAAAATATATTTTTTTTATTTGGTTAGAGAAATTTTGATTCAATTATATCTCATCATATTATGTGCATATAAATCATTATATAAATTATTATGTACATGTAGTACTACCGAAATTACAAATCGCTTAAATATGAAACTAATAATCGACATATAGACTTGAAGTTTATGGTATCAGAGTCCAAAATACTCGAATAAACATTAATTTGAGTCCTATTTTTGCCTAAAATACATTTTGGAATAGTATTTTAATGGAAAATGTGCAGTTAAAATATAAGGAAAAAAATTTAGATATGTGTGTAATATTATTTTATTGAAAAATATGCAATTGAAAATAAGAGGAAAAAATGTATTTTGAAAATAATAAGAACCAAACAAATGCTAAATTTTATAAACTTCAGATGAGTCGATGAATTTTAAATTGATATTATCAATACAGGGGTTTAGATTGTTCATTTTTACATGAATGACTTTCTATGTCACTTCAAAACTCTTTTTCAAATTAGATCACATAAATCTTTTATTAAGGTGCAATCTTTTCAAACAATACTCTCTAGAATTAATAGATCCTCATTTTAAAATGTTTATTAAATAATTTCTTGTTTTTAAATGTGTGGTCACATCTAATTCTTTGTTAAAGAAGTAATTTTTTGTAAAATCATGTTACATGTACAATATTGANAACAATACATGATTGTCAACCATTGTTGTCAACCAATATTTTACACTTAGATGTATTCATTTTTGTATATCACTTAGGAGGTGTTTGATTTTCATTTTTTCCAAAATACATTTTTTTCTTCTTCTTTTTAACCACACATTCTTCGTTAAAATAATATTACACTCAAATTAAAAAAAATCTTTTTTTAACCACACATTTTCCATCAATTTACTATATAAAAATACATTCTTACAAAATAATGGGGCTCAAACACCCATTTATTCCTATGCCGATAAGAATCTCAAAAAAATTCTCTGTTTAGTGCATTTATTAAATTTCACATCATAGGAATCCTTTTATTAGGTAATCAAATTGTTTGTTTTTTCTCCTGCCAAACAAGTAAAAGGCATACCATTTATCATTACTCATTTGTACAGCCTTAGAGCCCATTTTTAAGGTGTATTCGATATGTTAGATTAAAGAAGATCATATAAAGTAATTGACAAATTTTGTTATGTACTTTCTTTTTTTTAATTCTATGACATAAAGTGTCAATGAAAATGTAAAGTATGAGAGCATTAAGCATTTTAAAAAGGATAAGATATGAAATGAGAATAAAATTAAGGAAAGATCGATTCTGTAGTCAATTACATGTTTTGCATAACAATAAAGAGGCTTATCTCATGAGTACAATCGAACTTAATATGGGATGTTCTAGCTGTTGATGATATAAATGCTTCAAAGATTCTAGCAATTTTAGAAATCAACCAAAGTTATGAAAAGAAATTGAAGTAGTCAATTGGAAATTCATTAATAATGAGTTTTAGTTTGTTGGTTTCATTCTTTTCTTCTTTAATTCTGTTCAATTTAATATAGTATAGTATACCAAACATGATTTTCTGACTCTTAAACAACCTCGAATCTTGCTATGTGCACTTTGAAAGGGAATATAAAGAATTAATTAGGAAAGAGGAGGAACATCTGATGTACTGGTTAAAGTCACTCTTTATGAATTATGAGCAATTAGGATAAGCATTATTGATAGTGGATCCGATGCTGAATAAGACGTATCCAAATTTTTGAACTAAAGGTGCATATTCTTTTATTTATTTCATAACTTTAACTAGTTAGGATCGACGTGTTCAATTACCCCCATCCCTATCGCTAGGGGCAAGACCCTCTTTCGATTCTATTAATTTGACCACTCACTAATCCGTACAAGACAGCAAGAGGTTAACTAATCACTCGTTGGTTCCAACATATGCATATTAAAATGAGTCTTGATGGTCTTGGAAGATAATCTTTGGTAAAATGGAAAGGCGAGGAGCATAATGTGCAAGAGTCGGAGTAGGAATAGAGGGAATGTTGAGACTGCATACTGAAAGTAAAAAATCAAATTTTATTTCTAAATTAAAAAAAAAAAAAGGAGGAATTCAAGCTGATATTTTAGTTGGATGGTGAACTCAAAAACCGGCACTTTATGTATTATTATTATTATTTTCATTTTTAAAGAGAAGCTACATAGGCACAACGGAAACGTAAAAAACTAATACGATAAACCACGAACACCTTAACTTATTCCATTTTTTTAACACACTAAGGATCCGTTTGATTCAAAGATGAAATTTGAATGGGAAAAAAAAAAAAAAAACGAATTGCAAGGAATTGAATTGCCCGAAATTTATTTTATTGAAAATTGTCAATTAATTGTGTTTGATTTGTATAATTTTTCACCTGAAAAATATTAAAATTTTCTATCTTTTGATTTTCGTTTGGTTTTCTTTTTCATGAAAATTGTCAATTAAATGGATATAATTTATTTGGATTGCCAAAAAAAAATATATGAAATTTTTTTTTTTACGTTCGTTTGACTTTGTTTTACATGAAAATTAAATGGATAATTTCTTTTTGCAATTGATGATAGAATTTGTTTCTATTATCCAAAAAAAGATGGAATTTCAATTCCCTAAAAAAAAGATGAAATTTCAATTCCAATCTAAAATGTGAGAATTTCAATTCAAATAAAACCAAGAAAACTAGCAAATGTGAAAAACTAATTCCAAGAAAAAAAAAGTGCAATCAAACATGGTAAAAGTAGGAAATAGAATTTCAATTCCAACTTCCATGAAAAATAAGTGGAGATCAAACATGCCCTAAATGCTTCATATGAATTGCTTTTAATTTTACTCTTAACTGAGAGAACAAAAGAGATCAGATTTAACCCTTCAGTATTGTTTTTATGAAACTATATCAATCATAACTTAAGCCGTTGTTTGTCTATCATTCTTCAAAAACTTTTTTTCCCTAAAACTCAGCCCTTGTTTGACACCAATTTTATGAAAGAATTTGATTTGGAATAGTGATTGATTGAAGAATGTATGGTTAAAAAGTAAGGAGAATTTTTGGGTTTATGTGTAATATTATTTTATTAATAGAATATGTGGTTGAAATGAAGAAAGAGAATGAGAAAAAAAGAGTGTCAAACATAAGCTCATTCTGAACCACACATTATCACGATGAAATATTTTGCACATAAACAATCCATCCTTTTTAACCACAATTTTTCAAAAATCATTATTCCAAAACTCTTTTTTTTCCCCCAAAAACTCTTTTTAACGACGTGGAAAGGGCTAAAATGACAATTTCGAATTACCATCCCGCCCGGCCCCACACAGCACTCACACACACACACACACAGATGTATACAGCAAAACCCCATTACTACCTATATTTGTAGCAGCCAAAATAAGAATTTGTATTGGCCAGCGAGCAGCAAATTCACTTGTCGCATCAAAAAATTAGCAGTCATTCGGGCTGTCTCCATAAAACTCAAGAATGTGCTAGACAGAATAATCCAAATCTCTTAACAAATGAGCATTTATGCAATCATATAAAAAGGGCTTTAAGGTTCCTTTCCTTTTCAGCTTTTCACAGATATTCTCCTCGAAGCATCTATTCTCTTCATCTTTGCAACCACATAACCCAAGCTAATATCCAAACTTGCTCCATTTGCAAAATTTGCAGTTCAAAGAAACAGAAATGCCAAAGGCACACAGAAATGCCAAAGGCACTGAAGTGAAGGTTCTCCTTTATCCCCAAACCCACAATGATCGATTATGAAAAAAAGGCTAATAAACATGGCCTTAAACAAAAAAAATCTGTGTAAAAGTACTCAATTTCATCCAACTCTCTCTAATCCTATGTATTACGTCCTCTTCAGTCACTCCTTCGTTATAATAATCGAAAAGACCCAAGCTAAATACGGAAAGTGAAATAGCATGACACCCACCAGAATCAGCAATACAAGAACCCATCAATTTATACACTTGTATCACAAGAACATTTGACATTCCAAAATTACAGTGCTGTTTACAGTGCAATGACGAGGTATAAACATGTTTCCACTCGAGAGTCATTATATTGCATGATTGATATGCAATATTAGACACCGTACAATTCAAATTACAAAATTTTAATCTTATTTTCTTCTTAAATCATACTAAGTACAGTCTAATCTAACATACCAAATATGTCAATAACGTTCTAGTTTCAAAGAACGATGCACCATTTTGATGAATAGGGAGTTCTTCAAAAGACAAATCAAACCCTATCTATCTGAAAGTAAGAAACACAACAAAAACCTTTTTTTGTTATTCTCAGACAAAGTAAGGATGCTTCACTTAAAATGGAATATATAAGTTGCAATGCCTATTAAATATCCATGTGACCTGAGATTCTTTAAGTGAACCTCTTAATGCCCCGTTTGAGCCATATTATTTTTTTCATTCTCATTCTTCTACTCATTTTTAACCACGCATTCTTCAATAAAATAATATTTTCCATCACATTAATAATTTTTCCTTCTTTTTCAACCATATATTCTCCATCACATCACTTAAAAAAATACATTCTCCCCATTTTAATATGCACCAAATTGTTCACACAATATATGAATCTATATAATTGTAGATTTTAATTTAAATGAGAAATCATTTCTCACTAATTAAATAAACAAATGCTTTGTCAAAATAAATGGGTTTACTGCTGCCAAATACACGAGCAGAAGCAATACTCTATCGTCCGCCGTCTTCTCCCTTTTGCTGCCTTGTCCGAGTGCAAAACCAAGGATCCGAAACATATCTCGTGTTAGTATTCGTGCCATGTCGTGTTGACAAGGATACTTCTCCATTTTGGAAAGTCCAAGCATCATAGATTTTATCAATAATTTTGTCTCTTTCATATTTTTAACAAAGCTGGACTGTATTTTAGCATGCGTTGACAGAAATTTTAGTCATGGTGTCATATAGGTGACAAGCTGTAGTGACAACTCGAAGCGGGGCTGTTCAGCTAAACAGGACTTCAAGAAATCTTTCAATTAGGAATAAAAAATATCATACGATGGGTCTTCTCACCAACATCATGTCAAGAGAGGCAACTCTTGCAAAAGTAATTTTAGGCTATGTTTGGTACCAATTCTTATTTTCAACAGTAAATCAATTTTCATTTTCAGCCACACATTCTCCAATAAAATAATATTTTCTATCACATCAATAATCTTATCTTCTTTTTCAACCACACATTTTCCATCATATCACTATTTAAAATCAATTCTTCCCCCAAAAAATCCCTACCAAACACACACTTAATAAGTCTTTGTCAAATACACTGACCATCCCATCAATTGGTCGAACTACAAAGCTCAAAATCCTTTTCATTTACCTCATTCCAGGCAATACAAATCCCATCACTTTTCCTAACTAGTGCACTTACTAGTCTTGAATGTGTCCAAACAATATTAACTTCTTAATTAGTTTGCTACTAAACCAATTCTCAAAGATGCACATTTCTTATTCTATCTCTTCTAGTTACAAGAAATCCAATATAATAATTCAGCGAACTTAAGTATCCTATAATTCACGAATCTGACAATTAACTTTGCGTCCAGGAAAAATCAGACCAAACAGCCTCCTGTTGTTGCCTAAAGTTGCTTATAACACCCAGAAATTTCCATAAATTCCAAAAATCAAAAGCCCACTGGTGTTGGTAAAAAGAATCTACAAAAGGGAAAAGACGTTTTACCAATTTATTGGCAGTTTTTATGGATTTGTGATGTGAGATCGACAACAATGACCGAAAAATTGTCCTCACTTCCTCTTTTACGTGCTTTATGAAGGAGGGCACTTGGCACATATCTTGTCAAGAGAGAAGAATCCCGATTAAAAGTTCCCTGCTGATGCTTCTTCTTCATCAGTTTTTGGGCATACTTCCCAGCTTCTCAAGTAGATAGTGTATCCCACAAGCCATTGCAGAAGTAACCCATTGTTTCAAGTAATGATCTCCTAAAACCAATATAGAATCAGAAAGGCAAGTCATAGTGAAAAAAGGATATGGATGGACAAATGAAAGAAAGCCACAACATAATACTAAAGGGAAACAAATATACAAGAAATGTGAATTTGTGCACTATGAAACGTCTAAATTTTAGACTAATTTTATTGCATAGGAATGCATGATTGTAAGAGTAATTATCATCAATTCTTATTTCTTATAATATAAGTAATGGGCACTTGTTAGGCCTCCAAAAAATTCTTAACTTAAAAATTCTAAAGAAATAAAGGTAAACCAGTCGATTGCACGAGTGAAAACGCAAACCTATAGATCTTGTTACTGCAAGAATCCCTTCCACCCACTCTCCCTGGAAGAATATTATTCCTCCACCACCATTCGTAATTCTTTCTACTTCATCGTAGAGAAAATGTAGGAAGAATAGATGCTGATAACGAAAGTAGAACATTAAATCTGTGTTCATGAACATGTACATATGAGCAAAAGACTTTCAAACATGACTTCTATTGCTAAAAGCAAGATCAAAACTAAAGATTGAACAAATTGTATAGAAGGAAGTAGGAAGGAAGTAGGTATGAGTCATAACTCTGTCCAGTTAAAAAAGGATGTACGTTGTTAAAGAAGGTGTTAGTAGAGGGAAGGCTATCATTTATCATGTTATCTAGACAATACTCTCATAGAAGGCAACTTAAAGAGAAAAAAGTTGGCCAGAAATCATAGGTCAGAAGCCCAAGTGAGAAAATGGGCCGAGGTCCTTAACCCAGCAACAGATGCTTTCACATTAACAAGCCTCGGCCTGAAACACTTCCTCAAAGACGAGGCACAACTCAATCCGACGTTCTTTCAGGCTCGTCCGAAGCTCATGAAACTGACGCTGCCTCACAACAGATTCGAAGATCTTTTTAAATTGATTGATGTGACGTCTGCAGTAAAATACATGTAGTTTTAATCAATGTCAGCCTATAACTAGAACGGCTGACCTTCAGTCAAACATTAAATGTAACGAGTGGACAGTGATGTGAAGCTTCAGTTTAGGAGATGTCGCCACGTGGACTTGATTCCCGATCACCGCGTCGGCTAGAACAGTATAAATAGCCACTCTCACGTGGACTTGATCCGACGATCATCATGTCGGCTAGAACAGTATAAATAGTCACTCTCTGTATAGAAAAAGGGGATGATGGATTGATGCAAAGAATAGACAAACACATGCTTATACAAACACTTGAACTCCTATTGAAAAGAAGAGAACTCATTTCATTATCATTTTGTTTAAAGGAGATCATTGATAGTGTGATTGTCCTGGAATCATATCGTTGGAACCTTAACATCTTGTCTCTCGTCGGAAAGTGCCTCCCACGTTTACTACAGTTGGATTACCGTTCCTATTCCGGTAAAAAGATGTTGGATCTGTACTTGACGTGACGAGAGTGGGCCCGACATCTGTTGAGTTCATTTTTTTGGGTCAACAGATTAGCGCCATCTGTGGGAAATACCTACACTTAACCACGAATACACGTGGGAAGAAAGGCCAGGTTACATTGCTAAAAAGATTGACGGAAAGAAGTGCTTGTCCTTGAAAAAGAGCATCCTTACAGAAAGAACGACCAAGAACTTAAAACCCTTGAAGAAAGGGATAAAAAGTTGTTTACTAAAATAATCAAGTGATGAGTTCCACATACGAAAATGCCTCTAGAAGAACGAGGGAACGCCCTGAAGAAGGGAAACCCTCACATGCTACTCAGGCAGTCCGCCCAAGACCTCCAATACGCAGGAGAGAAGGTTCTAGGGACAGAGGGGGAGTAGCAGCCAGGCTAACGAGGGAAATGGCGACAATAGCAGCCAACATGAGAAATATCACTCAGTAGAACCTAGCCATGCAAGAAATGTTGATGAGCATGCAGGGACAAGGAGGCTATTAGACTCACCAATATACATCCCCGGAAGATGTCTTTCCTGAAGCGCAAGGATACTATCAGGAGGAAGAAGTACAAAGTCGAATGGTCGATCCTCCATATGCTGGGATGGAGGCTCCTCAAGAGAGAGATGCTGAAATGGACGCGTTGGTTAACCACGCCTCAGAGAGACCATATGAGGTCCCATTCAACCACCCTCCAAACTATGAACCAAAAAATCGACACCAGAGGTCCAAAAGTATTTTCAATAGGATAAGCTCAGGGGCGCCTAGAGATAGGCAGAACCATTCACCCAAAGTACCTAAAAATAGGCAAGTTTATTCTCCACCTCCTCCGACTAGAGGGAGGCAGCAGGAACCTCATCAACCTAAGGATTTGCCGACGTACCATGCAGAGCCTTCAAATCTAAGAGAACCTTTAATCCGACCCCCTAGAAATAGGCGGGAAAGGAGAAACCAAGCTGGAAATTAGGCAAGAACCTCTCAGCCACTCCCCTAGGCACCCCAAAAAGATGATGGAGATTCAGATGGTCCTCAAAGATCCTGTGATTTAGATGATGAAGATGACCAATCTCCCTTGTCAGAAGCCATAAGGAGTGCCCCCATGCTGAACCACTTTTCACTCCCTAAAATCCCAAAATACAATGGGAGAGGTGATCCCGCAAAACACATGAACTCCAAAACCCATATGAATTTGAAAGGGGCCATTCCAGCAATGAAGTGCAGGGCTTTTCACTTAACTTTAAGTGGAGGCGATGAAGTCTGATACACCAGACTACCTGAAGGGAGTATTCGAAGTTGGCCAGACATGAAGAAGACGTTTTTAAAACGTTTTGCGAACAGCAAAGAAGGGGATAGACCCATCCAACAACTTCAGGACATGCGACAGCAACGAGGGCGAGGCACTGAAAAGTTTCTTGCCCCGATTTATGGATGAAATGACCTACTGCGTGCAAATCACAGATAGGGAAGCATTAACTGCCTTAAGATGAGGATTGGATATGAACTCCCTCTTTTGGAGAGATGTACAAAACAAAGACCGAGCTATCGATGCCCTATTAGAAATGATAAGGCGAGAAATCCTGAATGAACAGTTAAAGGATCATAGAAATAGGGCGAGCCGAGGCCTTCCCCCTCATCAGATACAAAGAGGAAGGGGCCCAACTTCCCATTTGATGGATTGTCAGGCCCCGTTGAACTACAGACAGGAGCTTGCCGCAACAACGCTTAATGCCGTACCATCCTTAGCTTATGAAGAGGTGAATCCTGGTGCTGAAGCACAACAGCGTCGGCTTTATCAAAAATCTCCACTGAAAAGTCAAGATAGGGGATGAGGTGCTGAACCTAGAAATAGGGATGATGCCCCCAACTACTGCTCCTACCACCAATCCATGGTCATCATACCGAAAATTACTGGGATGTTGCGAAGCACTCCCAAAATCAAAATCAGGGTAGGGGGAGGCGTACCTCAAGAAATGCTCCCTACAAGTTGAACTGCCCTCCAGAAAACAATGAGCAACGTCAATCTAACAAAAATGACCCTCCACGAAGAAGGGATGACGACACCGAAGGAACCAGAGAGGGTCAAAGGCAGGGACGAGGTCCCCCACCAAGCAATGAATATGAACCCATTCGAGAAATCGACACAATCATTGGTGGTCCTCACGTGGGCGGAGAATCTAGAAACTCTCAAAAGAATTATGCCAGGGAAGCAATCGACCCTGCTATGACAAGCTATATCGTGAATCAACCTACGAATGGAGGAACCTCGCCTCCAATCACTTTTACGCAGGAGGATGCACTATGGGTGCACTATCCCCACTGTGATGCCCTAGTGGTTAGAGCTGTGTCGCTCGCAACGGCCTGAAAAGGATGTTGGTTGACAACGGAAGCTCAGTTAACATCATATTTGGTACCACCTTTGATAAGATGAAGGTCGATCATGAGCTGACCCCAGTAAACTCTCACCTGTTCGGATTTACTGGAGATAGCATCATCCCTAGGGGAAATTCACCTTGGCAATGGAAATGGGAACCGAACCTCTGGTTGCTCGACGCTTCATGGAATTCCTTATAGTCGACAACCGATTTGCGTACCATGGGGTGCTTGGGAGACCCGCCTTAAAGGAGTTATAGGCGGTAACCTCGATTCACCACCTATGCATGAAATTCCCCACCGATAGTGGTGTGGCAACAGTTCGAGGCGACCAGAGAGGTTCTAGAAAATGCTATTCCAACTCCCTAAGGAAAGCGAAATCGAGGACCACCAATGCCGTCTTTGCTAACATTGATATGGACGACCTCCCTGAACAATAATAGCCCCTGAAGAAGGGAAAGACGTCCTCATGACCGAAGCTCCTGAAAAAGGAGCAATAACTGAAGCAATCAATTTGGAAGAACTGGACCACCGCATTATTAATTGTGAACCTCAAACGGCTCCAATGGAGGAATTGGAAACATACCCAGCTAACCTAATGGACTCAACAAAGCTCCTACAAGTGGGTACCAACTTGCTACATAAAATGAAGAGAGGTTGAAAAACTTCTTGAGTAAAAACCTTGATGTATTTGTCGGAAGTACGGCGACATGATAGGTGCCGACCCCAAGGTCAGCTGTCATCACTTGAATATTGATCCGAAAGCCACGGCTCACAGCCAAAAGATAAAAGCCCTTAATCCAGAAAGATATGAAGCCTTAAAGGACGAAATCAAGAAACTGACTGAAAATGGCTTCGTCAGGGAATTCGTGTATCCGAAGTGGGTCTCCAACCCAGTT